>JAQQSO010002109.1:0-14673 GCA_028658305.1 Pachyuromys duprasi | reverse complement strand
CTGAAGTATCTAGAATGTTCTTTAGCTGCCAACACTGTAAAAAGCTTTCGGTAGAACTGCATACAGGAGTTGGATAGAACAGGGCTGATAGGATTGTGGAGCTGAGGGCATTAGCCCTCCGCCATTACCTCCCTCATCTACCTGGGATTCCTGGTGCACTCCAGGCAGGAGACACAATTCAAAGCCTTGGAAAAGACCAACATCAGGTAGGCGGGTCCACCAGAGGACTGAGTCCACCAGGTCAGCGGAGGGACCATGATGGAAGGCAAAGGGGGTCTTATTACAACACTGGTTGGGTTCTGCATATTTGATTTTCACCAAAGAATTCTAACAAAGCCATTTTTCTTTCACCTTCGCAGGTCCCTTGTCTGAGATGAGAAAATGGTTGTATCGTTTGTGGCGTGTGTGTTGTGTCTGGTTTCTGTGGTTTGTTTTCCTGCTTTGAAAACGAAACCCTTCATGGCTCTGAGATGGAAAGCAGACCTCGTTTTGTCAGCAAGGCCATTCGTCATGTTCCCCAGAGGGGACTGTGAACTCCCGCAGCCTTGGGCTCTGCCAGCATACAGACCACCCATGCTGTAGAGCTGGGAAAGCCACCCGGCAACACGAAAGAAGGCCAACTGGGCACTGGGCTCCCGGCCAGTCTCCTCTCGGCCCTGGGGACTCAGGTCTGAAAATGCCAGGGAGACTAGATCTCACCTGGTGGTTCGGGTCCCTTACAGGATAAGTATTAAAGAAGAAGAATTGGGTGGTGGCTAGACGTGCCTAATAGTCCAGAATGAACAAAGCTTCTTAGATCTGCCCCCAGAGCAGAGCTCAATGAGGAAATGACTTTACTGTGCGGGTAAAATCGTTTGGCTATGTTTAAGTTCAGCTCTTTTGTTTTTTACGGTTCTGCAGAAAGCTAGTTGTAAAAAAAAAAAAAGAAAGAAAGAAAAGAAAGAAAGAAAAAAACTCTGCTGTGCAGCAAAGAACTTCTGTTAGCGAATGTCTGCACCTGCTGAGTAGGGAAGCAGAGGAGGAAGCTATGCAGAAGTGTGTTCTAGAAGGAATTCCCACACAGCTGTTTCAGGCAGCCTGGTGACCTAGCAACTGGCTGCCTCACCTGGAAGCTCACTGAGAGTACAGTGGGATCTTAGGTTTGTGGGGCTTGGAGCTTGGAGTCTGCATTTACAGCAAGGTTCCTGAGTGACTGTGGACAAACCAACTTGAGAACTAGGCTATGAGGAAGATGACAAGTTTAATAGTCAATGTCCCAGGCACCGTCACTCCATGGGAGCCCAGCAGGGTATTCCTAGGGAAAGTAGGCAACATTGGAATGCATTCCAGGACTCATTAGAAGGGCCAGGAAAGAGGATTCTGTTGTTTTGCAAAAGTGTATCTAGAGCAAAGGCAATGATTTTTTTTCAAGCTTAGTGTAAATGTGAAAATGCACCACTTAGGCCTGAAACCAGAGCATAGGGCAGAGAGGGAACTGATTGTAACTGGCTGCAGTGCGGAACAAGCTGAGCCTACAGTCTCTATTTAAAATCTTGTTCCCTCTTATGTCTCGGTTCATTTTTATAGAAAGTGATGACTAATTCACATTGTAACGTCCATAAAGATGTCACAGAAAACAGAACCATACCCTTCCTCAATTCCTCTCATTTAACCTCCCTATCATTTGTTTTAGAAATGTGCATCCAATGTCCCACCCTGCACACAGGACCAATGTCTTGTGCTTCGGGCAAAGCAGCTTCGCCAGACCTTCCTCTTCAACTGCACACAAGGCCCTCTGCTGTCTTGAACCCTTAGCCTTTCAGTGTTTTCTGGAATGGCTGGAAACAGTCCTAACTCTCTAGTCCCCTCTGAATGACCCCTACTCAAGAACACGTTCAGCCAGATTTGGGCGAGGGATTGGCTGGATTGCCAGTTGACCCAGGGAAGTTGCTGCTTCGTCAGCACCCACACTGGATGGCGACTCCTGAGTCAGGTTTCCCAACTTCATGACTTCAGCATGTGTGGCCAAAGGGACTGAGCGGTCATGCTCTTACAACATCTGGCATGCTCTACTCTTGGGCCTCAGTGTGCACACATTGTAAGGCAGAAATAACCAAAAAGAAAAAGAAAAAAAGGAAAGAAATCATAATTATCTCATTCCTTTCCCATTGGGTGGAATGGTGAGGTTTCAATGGGAGGAAGGGATACTGGGGGGTGGAGGGTGCTCTTATCTCTTCCTGTACATTATCTGCATTTGAAACCCAGCGATGGAGATGTGTGTGGTGGAGGAGGATCCTGGGAGGAGGAAGCATTCCCAATATGACTCACACTATCTGTACATGATTTACATGCATGTAGGCAGTAGACAGGGTCATGGGCAGCTGTGGCCAATCTCCCATGCCTACAGGCAGAATGGGCGTGGGGGTTGTCACCAACTCTAGATAATCTTCCATGGGTGGGGGAGACAAAGAAAGAGGAGAGAAATCACAAAATTTTGAGAATAAAAATCGGAGACCAGAGATTGAAAAAAAAGATTAAAAAAATAATAATGAGGGTTAAAAAAGAAAGAAAAGGATGAGCATTCAGATAAAACTGTTTTAAAAAGTAGTTTGTTGTTATATTGCCCTGATCATCTCTATTTGACTTTTAAAAGAAAGATGGTTTTCTCCATTGTCTTACTCTTCTAGAAGTAATTTACTGGCCCAAATGTCTGGGGACTGTCAGTTGGTTTACAAATTCCTCTCTTTACACAAGAACAGAGTTTTCAAAATTAGTCAGTTCAGGGGCACTTGAAGGGAATTTTAAAACTTGCTCACTTGCAAGAAGTTTAGTGTGTGCAGAAAGAGAAAAGAGGCTCTCCACTTTTTCTTCTCTCATTTTTAAAAAGAATACTTTTTAAATTTCATATTATTTTGTGTGCGTGTATATTTTGCCTGCACACAATATGTGTGTATGTGTATTATGTTTATGCCTGATGCCCTCAGAGACCAGAAGAGGGTGTTTTTGATCTCCTGGAACTGGAGTTAACACACAGTTGTAAGCCTCCATATGGGTGCTTGGAGTCAAACTCCAGTCCTCTGGAAGAGCAAACAGTGTTCCTAACTACTGAGCCGTCTCTCCAGCTCCCCAAATAATATATATAATATAAATTACATGTTATAATTATTAATAACTATAAATAATATATTATAATTATTTATATATTCTAATATCTAAATTATATTATATATTATTTACAATATATTATATTATATACAATATATTATATATTGTATTATATACAATATATTATACAATTCAATATACAATATAGATTGTATTGTATATATACATATATACACAATATATATTATATACATTATATATTGTTTATATAAATAATACATAATATATTATATATAGTATTATATATATTTAAAAACAGCATAAACACAAGCAACTTTCCAGTCAGTAGTCACAGTCATATGGTCAATCTATTGCTCTCCTCACGGAAACATGGGCTCATGTGTTCTTCATTGTCATAGGGTTTGGCATGTGGTAAAGATGAGCATATGTTTCAAAAGATACCCACAGGCCACGGTCTTCACTGTCAGCTGATGGCTCGATGCCAAAGCCACCTCCTGCTGTATTCTATGTCACAAGGGAGGATATTGGAGTCACATTTCCCACAAGTCCCCAGTGTGGCTCAGAGCCCTCGCACAAGATTTGAAGTCAGTGTTCTCCGGCATTAGTATCGCTGTGCAGTGGGCAGCCACAGGGGTTCCGGGCAAGTTTCAGTGAGTCACGTCTCCTGGAACTGTTAGCCTGTGGTATTGGCTTCCTATGAGCTCTTAAAATCTACAGTGACGCTTCAGTTAGGAACTGCGGTGCCGCAGGTAGCCAAGTCAGCAGTGGGAGCGCCTCACCCCAGCTCCTCACCCCTTCCGAT
Source organism: Pachyuromys duprasi (assembly GCA_028658305.1). Taxonomy (NCBI): domain Eukaryota; kingdom Metazoa; phylum Chordata; class Mammalia; order Rodentia; family Muridae; genus Pachyuromys; species Pachyuromys duprasi. Next base: position 10,766 of record JAQQSO010002109.1, on the reverse strand, counting down.
GTTATAAAACTCACTTGTTTGGGGCTGAATAAGACCCAGAGTGCTTTCTGTGTCCCCAGCTCCGACGATAAAAGCCTTTGGGATGGATTGAGAGAGAAGGGAACACAAGCACCTTCTTCTACTTCCTGCTGGCACTGGGCTCTCTAGCATACTCCCTCTGTATCCCTGCAAAGATGTCTTGTCAACTGCTTAGCCCAATCGTACTGCTAAGAGACATCCATGAATAAACCTGTATCAGGCAGGCACTGAACATGCACAATGTTGTAGAAGCTCCGATTGTTACGTCAAAGCAAATGAAGCTGATGTTCAAAAAGGTCAACAGATTTGGTCAAAGACATTTCATTCCTTACCAGCTTGGGTTTGAGTTCGAGGCTTTTGTGAATCCCTGTTCTTTCTTCTCTGACACTTGACCTTACTTTGCTAACCCTATAGCCTCTCACTGCTGTATACAAAATGAAAGAATTGGGTTAGTCAATAACCAGCAGTAGTCAACCCCTGTGACTTTGTCAATGGACAGTCTGCCTCAGGCTGGCCCACAGAAGTCCAAGGCAACCTCAGAGATGCAAAGTTTCATATGAATGGGCCATTCATATGAAAGTGTGAAGTGTAAGGAACCACACAGGAAACTAGGAAGAGGACAACATAGTTTGCAGATGCTCCACTGTCTAGCTGTGTAGTGCTAGGCCAGAGCAGGCAAACCTCAGTAACACAGGGCCTTCATCAACAGTTGCTGCTCTTGCTGTCTCTGAGACAAACCACAGATGTGCAATGACTAGAGAAGACAGCAAGAAACCTTGGGGAGAAAGTAGAGACACCTACTAGGGACACCAACTAGGAAGAGGAAACAGGAAGGGCAGCAAGGTCCATAGCTCTAAACAGATGCCTAGAGTATTTCAATACATAAGAAAAGTAGTGAGGGACAGGGAATCAGTGGCCAAGACGAGTAAGCGGGCATTGCACCACCAGGAGGAGATCCTCAATTAGAGACAAACAGTACTGAATAGAAGATCATCTTCCCCAGTAGCAGCACAGGGTGTAGGGTGGTGGTGGTGGTTGTTTTTTGGGGGTGGGTCCTTTGCATTCTGCTTCACAGATTTCCAATGCTAATAGCATGACTTCTACAACATATTGATTCAAGTTTAAAAGGAACCACCTGTGTCCAGCACTCACTCGATGGAATCATCCATAAGAGCACATAACATGAGTAGAAAAGTAGCACTTCAGTCTCTTTCGTCTATCACTTTTTTTCAGCAAAATTGACTGTTTGTTCCCAAACAAAGTCTGTAAGCCAGAAAAACATGACGAGACCACCAAAGTTGGGAGTGAGCCCTGCCAGGACAGAATACACATTTAAAAGATGGTCAACTGAATGACTTCAAGAAACCACGAGGGAGAATCCCAGGAAATACAGTTATCAGGACAAAATATTTTTTAGATGCTGAAAGAGTCTTGAAGCTGTTAAACTCCCATATGTGACAGCTAGTAATACCAAAACACTCCTGTCAACTCTGGCCCCAAAGCCCCCCCCACCCTGAGAGAATAAGAATCCCTGGACCTCTGAAGACAGAGAGAAACGGGGATTCTTTGCAGAATTATCTCCACCATCCTGCTAAGAAGGACTTACGAGGCATGCTACTAAAGACACCCAACAACCAGCACCGCTCTTGTCAGAACAAGCTCTGCAGAATCTCCACAGACTATCTTTAAAAGTCAGTGCCAGAATGGCTCAGGGGGTAAAGGTGCTTACCACTCAAGCCTGACGACCACAGCTCTCAAATAAACAGGGAGAAAACCAAGCGCCCTCCACAAAGTTATCCCCTCACTTTCACAGGAGCGTCTCAGTGCATGCGCTGACACAGCATGTCCCCACCCTCCTCCCCCACACCCATCAGGCACTTACACGCAATAAAATAAATTAATTTTATTTTAAATGCTGAAGTAAAAAGTAAGAGTCAACATCAAGAACAAAAGGCACGTTCTCAGAGTTTAAAACTGGATTTTCAGTGCTGGAGAGGGTGGAACTCAGAAGCTCTGAGCCCCAGGAATGAGCACACTTTAACAGTGGCCTTGGGGAAAACCCCAGCAGCCTTGAATTGCTCTTCTTAAGAGTGAGACATGGAGTCCTGGGTGTGTGTTCTGAGAGCCTTCATTCCTGTGATCACGAAGGGCTAAGAGCGGGAAAATGTCTTAGAAATGTGCTGTTACCAGAACAAAACCCATTACCACAGTCTTGTATTCCTGGCTACGATAGTCCCTCAAAATAAAACCCTCCACAAGTGACTCCTGGGGCACAGGGATAGTCCAGTTACCATCGACTTGCACCTCAGCAGCCACGCCCTCTGCCACCACACAGGTGATCACAAATGGCACCATCGAAACACCAGCATGCCAGCAGCTGAACCCTAGCATGATGAGCACAGGCTGTGTCCTCACTAATAAATGTCAACTGGATTTGAATTGCTCACTAAAGCACAGCTTAGACAAAGCCAAAGAGGAAAACCAAAGCTTTCTCCGTAAACTGGAATCCCAAAGCATAAATAAAAGATTCCACCTGAGAAGGGTGATTTATTAGCTCGCACTTAGCAGGAGGATGCTCAGTCCATTCTGTGACCACAGCTCTTGAGTAGTTTGTTGCTGGCTTATAAAATGCTCATGCACGTGGCATTTCCGTGCACACACACACACACACACACACACCCTGAGCGTGCCAAGAAAAGTATCCTCCACCTTGGTCAAAACCACTGATAGCCAGAGAGTTAGGATTTGAGATTCCCAAGGCTGGGCACTAGAATGCTAAAATGAGGTGATAGTGAAGGCGGAGAGACTGAAAGTCTCAAATGTAAATCTGGTCACATCAACCATGAAGGCCTGAGTGAGCCTATTCCACATCACAGGAGTGCCGCCCGACATGAGGTCACTTCTGATCAGGTCCTTCATTAGAAATGCTACATAAAGCATCGAATTCACCCACTTTTCTAGGACGCAGGAGGTGTTTCTGAGGAAAATGCTTTCCTTGCGATGAGCAGTCCTCTACAAACAAAAGGTCACAGGGGTTTTTACTTCTAGTTTTTCGGTCATACATGCCTAAAATATGCACCAAAAATTGGTTTCTTTCCCAGTGTAATTTAGGCAGTTTTACCAGGTCGGCTGCAGATTTGGGGCTATGCACCATTGACAAAACATGACGAGAACAACATATGAGCTGCCTTATTCTGCAGGAAAGAACAATGAAACATTGGGCTAAAACTGAGAGGACATGCTTGGGTGCATAGGGAAGGATAAACTGAGGCTCAGTGACTGTCTCCAGCTTCTGATTCTTCTTCTTCTTTTTCTTCTTCTTCTTCTTCTTCTTCTTCTTCTTCTTCTTCTTCTTCTTCTTCTTCTTCTTCTTCTTCTTCTTCACAATCAATAAGAAGCAAACCCTTGAGTGGCGCTACACAAACAGCCGACATTTCAACGTTTAAAAGCCAGACATTCACCACGCAACCCTGCCTCAGGGGCCCCATGCCTGACAAGATGTCCATTGTGTCCCCACGACCTGTGCTGGGTCAGGTGTATCTGACCCTCAGAGGGGCAAAGAGTAGAGAAATAATTACCTCACATGAGGGTGGCAGGTGCGCTGTGACGTAGGCTCTGTTGCTCTAACATTCCTTCTTCTGGTTTCTCTGCCTGTCTTGTCTTTGTCTTCAGGCCATCTCTTTCATAATCATGGGTTGACTTGTCTGGGGCTGCATTTTTTTCCATATTCATGCTCAATGAGCAAGAAAAAAAATTCTTCCCATCTGTGGAATGAAACTCTCCTCCTCTATATTTCTGACTGACTACAGTCCCCTGTCCTCACTGTACTAACTGTTGACAAAGATCCATCAAGCATGAATGGCCCTAATTCTTTGTTTCAGAGGTATTGCCTAGGAAGTGACATAGCTGGAACCTATGGAACCAGAGATTCAACAGACTTCTAGCAATTGGGGCTGCACTGGGGATGGGATGTTGAATGTCTAATAAAAATCAGAGGCCAAAAACAACTGAAAATGTGCACATAAGAATCCATTGAACTGCCCATAAGTGGGAGACTAATTTTGGCTCTGATGGTGTGTCTAGATTTAAGCAGTGTCGTGGCCTCCTGTGAGTAAAAAGTTGTCTCCAAACACAACTTTACTTAAAACACAACATTACATGATGTTTACTTCTGGTCCTGAAAACAGATTTTAAGTTCTGTAAAAGAGATGGCCTCAGAGAAATTCAAATACCCAAATAAAACTTGATAGCAGTCAGTTGCAAGAGCTATAATTATCATGAGAAACAAAGCTGTTTCTCGCAGAAGCAGGAACTACATCTGGGGACAGCAAGCTGCAAAAGGGGACATCCTACAGGGTAATAGCAAGGCTCAAATGTTCCCAAGACAGAAGTCGCCCACTACAGAAGGGGAGACTAGGGGATGGCTTTGAAATTTGGTAGTTCTTCTCGTTAAGAGCATGAGGTCAGAAACATAAAGATCATCAGATGATCCCAGAGTCCCAGAGTAAACTGCTAAGAAGGCCTTTTTAACCTTTCTTTGTCTCCCTAAATGAAGGGGTTTTATCATATGGGAGGATCTTCTAGAAACCCTTGAAGTTAGGCGAATTGGAATTGGTCACTAGCTGCACAGGAGGGCTTCAAAGAAGGATGTAACATTGTATGAAGAAGACCCGCTCAGACCTTCATAGCTTCAATATCCCCATTCTGAAAACGGGCCAGGATATATTTCATATATCTAGTATACACATACATGCACACACGCACACACACACTCACCACTGCCTAAAATGTTCACATGTTAAGATCAATATTTGCCTTGAGTCATCTTGAATAAAGCAGAAATGACATAACCTTTGAGGTTAGGTGTTCCCAACACATCCCAATAAACAAGTCTATTGTATGATGATAAGCGGATTTCTTCAAATAATGTTAACAGTCTAAACTGTTTGCGGTGGGGGTAAGATGGCGGAGCCAAACAAAACAATTAAGGACAAACTTTAGCTCAAACAAACAACTCCATAGACCAGGGGCTATCTGCTTAATGGCCTATAGATTTTGATGGTGTCCTTTAGTTGACCACATATCTATTTAATGTGTGGTCATTAGTGTAATGTAACATAAAAACTAATATATTTAGATTACCAAATGCGATAACTTCTCAATTTTCCAGTTGATCCAACCACATCTGAGGAGCTACCTTGGATTAAATACTGTGGTAGTTAGGGATGATTTTGATGAAGTACACCACATTCTCAAAGGAATGCCGGAGGAAGGCAGGACTCTAGAAATTAAGTGTGACAAAGGGGCCATCCTGTGGGATTAGAAATAAGGTCACTCTGTGCTATTCCACGGAAAGAAGAAGCTCACGGTTTCCGGCTCTCTCTAAAACCAAGGAGCCCCTTTGGAAGCTCCCTGAGTCATATGTGTGGAAGGCAGTACACAGGCTCTGCCGGGGTTCACCTGCGGACTCCGCCAAAAGTCAACTGGCACAGTGGGTGGGCATGTTATGGAGCCCTTCTGTGCCTAAATTTCCTCAGCTGCAAAGTAAGGCTACTTAAAGCTCCCTTTTCATGGTGTTCTTATGAGAAATACATGCTATTACAGAAGTAAAGTGTTTAGAGCAGGGTCCAGAATTACAACAGATATTGAAGTCTCTGCTACTAAAACACTGGAGCGGGTTTTCCTTGGCAGTGAGTCCACATGCATGCAGATGTTAAGGCTGTTGTTACAAAGTAACAAGGCGGTTTGAAAACCTCAGTAACAGCCCCACAGTTCTGGAAACGGGATGTCTGAAATCTAGGTGTTGTCGGATTTGGTGCCTCCTGGGGGAAGAATCTGCCCCAGGCCTCTCTCGGCGTGCCTGGCTGCTGTGCCTGGCTACGGAGCATCACTCCAAGCTCTGCTTTCATCTTCATGAAGCTTCCTCCCTGGGCCTATGCTGGACTCCACATTTCCTCCTTTTTAAGAACACCAGCCATATTGGATTAGGGCTCATCCTAAAAACTTCCTTTTTGCTACTGGATAAAGCAATGTTCTGAGGCACCAGGATTAGAACTTCCACTTAGGCATTTGTGGAAAACACAATGCAAACCTAAACAAAAAGAGGCCAGGTGTGAACATGTGCCTTTCCCCAAACACTATCATTGGTCATATCAGAAAGCTGACATGTAATTCAGGGTGCAATCTGTTGCTGATCTCTTAATACAAGGGCATTGTCTCAAAAACTCATACAGGAAAAGCCTAGAGCAATATCACTGTTACTTCCCCTGTAGTTTTCCTGTCAAGGCTAGCTGCGACTCATTTGGAGCTAAGCTACATCCCAGATCACCTGTGCTCTTGCTTCAGCATTATTTTCACTCCAAAAGAACCAAGCTGGGAACTCAGTGATGCCTGAGGAGTAATGATGCACCCTCCTAGCCCTGGGCCAATGCAGAGGCTTCCTGCTGGCATCCATCTTGCCATCAGAACTTTTTAGGGAGCCATGGAATGATTTCAGGCTCATTTCCACCTGATAAAGTCGGTTACATTTTTATTCTGGGGTTATTTCATTAATTATTGGTAGTGCTGTGTTTATTCTATGTTTCCTGATTGTCTATCAATGAAGGTTGCTTTACTGAGCATCTCCTCTGGTAAGTGTTAAAGCCTGAGCCGCGTAGCACTCAGACCAAACCACTTCAACCGGCAGTGCTGGTTTAGAAGCCCCCAGTGGCCCTGGAACATGCTCATTCCTTGGTTTTCTGCTCATTTCTAATAAAGTCCATGGCCATGAAATGCCTAGTACTTTTCCCACTTTGAGCCCAGTTAGATGCAAACCACCCTTTGACCTTCCACTGTGGCATTTTGAAGTACTACTTTCTTGCTCCCTATAGCCCACCACTCAAACCTCCGTGCCCTCCTCAGCCACTGCTGGAGACTGCCCTGACTGCCCATGCCAGGTGCATGCTCTGAAGAGCTTAGCACAGCATTCGGACTGTTCTTTTCCTTTCAGTTTTATTGAGATGCAAATGACAAAACTTATGTGTAGTCAAGATGTACATATGGCTTTCACATGTTTGTACATTGTAAACTAATCATCACAATTGACCCATTAGAATCCATCTCACAAGGCCATCTTTGTGAACATGTATGGTAAGAACACTTACAGCCCTACTCCCTAGAAAACAATACATTCTAGGATGGCCATAGCCATCATGCTGTATATGAGATTTTATCCATCTTATGAACCCTTTGTCACCGTCTTCCTATAGAAAACAACAACTTAAATATTTCCTTGGCACCAACATCACTTTAGCAGCCATCCTTCTTAAATTCATGGAACAACCCAGCACCCACATTGGACAGTTCACAATTGCCTAAAGCTTCATCTCCAGAGGAAGTGGTGCCCTCTTCAGGCCTCTGTGGGTACTGCAGACACATACACATACCCTCATACAGATACACACTTACATCGAGGGGCGGGGGGAACATTTTTAAAAGAATATTATTCTCCCTCATTAAACCAAAAACAGTACTAATAAGTGAGTGTCCACAAGATTTGCTGCACAATAAAGATGCCTTAGAGGAAATGCATGAATAGTGTTTCTTGTCCTCCCTGTGCCCCCAGCCCTTACGCACTATGCACTAAGGTGGCTTTGGCTGCTGGTGTACAGCTTGTCTTGCCTGAGATTGGCCCCACCCCCAGGTTAACTCCTCTCTGCATGCCTCTTATTTTCCTGGATCATCACTTACTTAAGAGGATTTTTTTTTTCCTATGAGCAAAGCACATGAGGGCAATCCATCTCTATGTCAAGCCTGTGTTGATGTCATAGCCACTAAAGTCTCATTGGTCAACGTGAACCCCTCGGCCCAGCCCACAGTAAGAAGTGGGGAAGGGGGGCCCCTACCAGTTCTTGGCAGGGCCATGCAGGCGTGGCAGCATGTGAGGAAATGAAGACCCTGGACTAGAAATGTGATCTCTCCACAGGGCAAGTGGCCTACAGATGGCTCATCTGCCACATAGCTGGCATTCTGGCAGTTGTTTGTGGTAGTTACAACTGTGACCACTCAACTCTCCAACCTTCTCCTCACCACCTCTTCCATCCCAGGGAAGTGCACAACATGATATCAAAAGCAGATCCTCCTACCTCGTGCTGTTTTATTAAAAGCTTTATAGCAGGCTGAGAAGTGAAGGGGTCCCACCTGCATCTAATAGACAGTAATTTACTAATGTAACCCAGCACCATTTGCTTCCCTCCTCCCCCAGTAAGTTGCCTGCCTGTTGCATAGTCATTGGCCAAATTCCAAAAATCATAATAGGAAAAAGGAAAAAAAAGGAAACTATTTAGAAGATGATTATCTGAATACCCAAGCCATTCTCCAGGCAATGAATCCATAGTGTGACCAGCATTTGAAACAATAGTGAGAAGAAAGGAAAACAACAACTTTTCATCAGAGTCCCAGGCCCACAATATGAAGCCAATCATTTGTTCACACCTCTCTCATCCTTTCAGAGCCATTAACCTTGGTGGACTTGTCAGGGTTTCAACAAGTAATTGTTTAACTTTGAAAGTCCCTGTTGGCTGGACTTGAGGTTCCAATATTCACAGGCAAAGGCAGATGTCAAGTTAGATAGTTCATGAAGAAAGAGCGAGAACCCCAGCAGGAGGGCGTATTGAACGGAGAAGGAAAGCGCGTGGGGAAGGGCTGAGGGCTGCCAGGGACACAGCAGGCTGCAGAGTATGGCACAGAACTATGGCAGCCCTAGATATGGTTACAGGTAAGGTTTATGCTTCTGCCAACGTGAAAACAAGCCTGGGATTCTGGCTCCCTCCAGCACCATTGACCTGAAAACACCACGGGAATGTAAGACTAGATTCAGAAAAACAGTGGAACTGTTGCCATGTGGCAAGGTACAGGGACAGTGATGGAGGGCAGGTGGAGAAGCCCTCAGCACTGTTCTTTGCCCATACTACTTTGGGAGAAAAATTGTTGGCTTTGTTGTGCAAAAGAAGCTGGCAGCATCAGCCAGGTGGTAGTTGTGCAGTGAGTTAAACAAGCTATGCCAACACCCTACAGGGCAAAGAGCTGATGGAAATGGTAGGCTGGCCAGCTGGCCTTCAGCGTTCACTCGGCTACTGCCTCTGTGTCTCCTCACCTGAGGCCTGTCAGGACTGATACTCTACAATCAGAAGCCCTGTTCTCTGCACAGATTTGGACAACAAGGTCTATATTTGATCTGGTAACTCCCTCCACATAGCTGTGTGTGAATGAAACAATGTTTCAAAACACAAGGTGTTTCCTTGGGAGATGACCTCCATCCTCTTCTATTCTCCTTTTTTTTTCCTTTAATTTTTATTTTTTTTTAAAGTGCTGGCTGACTCACTAAGTTGACTTCATGACCCATTAATGGCTTTCTACGCAGAGTTTTAAAAAAACTGATCTATAGAGATCATTTGCTTCCCAACTTGCTTTTCTCCGAACATTTAAGGAGGATTCTGGCTACTGTTGCAAGCTGATAGAGGAGTCTCTAGGCCTATAATTCTGTAGGACTTGGAGCTTGCTGTTGGTGGTTTAACCTGCCCTTATTCTCAGAGTGCACTTTGGTGACCTTTGTAAATGTAGAGAGCCATGCACACTAGCTGTTGCGTCTGAGGGAAGCAGAGTTCACAGGACATACACTCAGTTCCTAACTTGCTCAGCCAGCAGGAAGAAAGACTACTTGCTAAATGATTTGTACCACAAGAAACAGTTTTATTATAACAGACAGATTTATTACATCAAACAAAAATAATAAATAGCCTCAAGTAGATAAAATTGGCAACAGGAGGGAGGAACAAGAAATGAAAAGGAAGTTTAAAAAAAGAATGGTGATTTTAATCATGAAAAACTTAGCAGTTGCTATAAGGAACGCCATAGAAAAACAATAGTAAAGATATAGTCAAACGATAGTGTAAGGTGTTGAAATGTGACTCTTTCTATAAAGAAGTAAATAGGGACAAGGAAAACATGAGGATACTGAGTGCAGTAGCTCATGCAATCCCAGCACTTGGGTGGCTGAAGCAGGAGGATTGCCAGGAACTCAAAGCCAGCTACATGGTGAGTCCTGGGTTAGCCTGGATCATAGGATGAGACATAATATGTAAAAACCTAAAAAACATTAGAGAAAACCTAGAAGAGATGTCAATACCTGGACAGCAGAAGTCTAAGGAAGGGAGACAGACAGACACCATGCAAGATGTATTTGAAAGGTAATGATTAGTTGATTTCTTGTAATTAAAGACTAAAGAGCTTGGGACATTTCAAATAAGACAAATGAGAAAAATCAATACTTTGACATATTAAAATGAAAAGTAAGAACATCAATACGAAGAAAAATTCTAGAAACTTCCAAAGGGAAAGAGAAAATAACCTTGCTGACTTCAGAATTATTGACAGCCCTTGTGAATATAGGAAATGAGGTGGAAAAGCCAAAAAAAAATGTTTCTTTTAAAATAATGAGCACAAAACAATGAGGAAAATACAATTCTAATACAGAACACTGCAGTTAGCTAAATTATTGTTTAAATATGAAGTGCCATAAACACACTGTAAGCATGCAAGACATTAGCAGATTTGCTTATACTGAGAACTTCTTAGAAAACTCAGATTAAGAAGTAAATCCGGTAATCTGGGGGGATCCAAGATGGCTGCCACGAGAGAACACTGTGTCTGAGGAGTAGGAGAGCAGAAACAACGCAGCGACCAGGAGACTGAACTCTGGGACCTAAAAC
>JAQQSO010002108.1:0-14673 GCA_028658305.1 Pachyuromys duprasi | reverse complement strand
ATTGATTTCCAAAGTGGTTGTACAAGTTTACATTTCCACCAGCAGTGGAGGTTCCCCTTTCTCCACATCCTCTCCAGCATGTGTTGTCACTTGAATTTTTGATCATAGCCATTTTGATGGGTGTCAGATAAAATCTCAGTGTCCTTTTGATTTGCATTTCCCTGATGAATAAGGACATTGAGCATTTCTTTAAGTGTTTCTCTACCATTCAATATTCCTCTGTTGAAAATTCTCTATTTAGCTCTGTACCCTATTTTTTAATTGGATTAACTGATTTGTTGCTGTTTAACTTCTTGAGTTCTTTATATATCCTAGTTATTAGCCCTCTGTCAGATATATGATTGGTGAAAATCCTTTCCCAGTCTGTAGGCTGTCATTTTGTTTTGACAACAGTCCTTTGCTTTACAGAAGCTTTTCAGTTTCATAAGGTCCCATTTATTGATTCTTGCTCTTAAAGCCTGTGCTGTTGGTGTTCTCTTCGGGAAGTTATCTCCTGTGCCAATGAGTTCAAGGCTTTTCCCCACTTTTTCTTCTAACAGGTTTAGTATGTCTATTTTTTATATTTAGGTATTTGATCCACTTGGACTGTAGTTTTGCGCAGGGTGATAAATATGGATCAATTGAATGCAGGGAATCTAATAAAAGGAGGAGGAGACAGTAAGATCTGGAGAGAACAGGAGCCCCAAAAGGAGAACCACAGAATCAAATAATCTAGGCACAGTTATTTGAGACTGATAGTCTAACCAAGACCATTCATGGATATAACCTAGATAACCTAGAACCCCTGCTCAGATGTAGCCTATAGCAGCTCAGTCTCCAAGTGGGTACCCTAGTAAGGAGAACATGGACTTACTTTTAGGAGAAATCAGTGGCTGGCTCTTTGACCACCTCTTCCTGTGGGAGGAGCAGCCTTGTCAAGCCACACTGGAGGACAATGTAACTAGTACTTATAAGCTATTGTCAGATGGAAGGGGAGCAGGATGCTCCCATCAGTGGACTTGGAGAGGAGATGTGGGAGGGAGGCTGGGATTGGTAGCGAATTTGAAGGGGGTTACAGCTGGAATACAAAAATGAATAAACTGTAATTAATATAAAAAAGAAAAATTTAATTAAAAAAGAAAGGCAGTAAAATACAAACAGGTGTAGGAAATCAACAAAACAGTGCAATCTCAGAAGATGGAAATAGAAACATTAAAGAAAGCACAAACTGAAGAAATCCTGCAGAGGAAGAACTTCGGGAAAAAAACAGGAACTACAGAAGTAAGCATCACCAACAGAATACAGGAAGTCGAGGAAAAGAGTATCAGGTATAGAAAACACAATGGAAGAAATTGACTCATCCATTAGAGAAAATGATAAATCCAAAAAATTCCTGGATGGGACAGGAGCTCCACAAGGAGAGCAGCAGAACCAAAAACTCTGGACACCGGGGTGTTTTCTGAAACTGATACTCCAACCATGGATCATTCATGGAGATAAACTAGAACCCCTGCACTTATGTAACCCATAGCAGCTCAGTGTCGGAGTGGGTACCTAGTAATGGGAACAGGGACGTACTCTGAGAAGAACTTAGTGGCTAGCTTTTTGATCACCTTCCCCCAAGGGGGAAACAGCCTTACAGGGCAACAGAGGAAGACAATGCAGCCAGTCCTGATGAGACCTGATAGGCTAGGGACAGATAGAAGGATCTATCAGTGGACTGGGGGAGGGGCATGTGTGAGAAGAGGGAGGTAAGATTGGGAGGGGGAGAGAGAGCTACAGGTGTGATACAAAAGGAATAAACTGTAATTAATAAAAATAAATTATTATAATAAAAAAATTCCTGACACAAAACATCCAAAAAATCAAAGACACCATAAAAAGAATAATAGGAATAGAAGAAAGAGAAGAATCCTGACTCCAAGGAGCAGAAATTGTTTTCAATGATATCATAGAAGAAAATTTCCCCAATCTTAAGAGATATACAACTGGCCTACAAAACACCCAATAGTTTAAACCAGAATAGAAAATCCTCCTGCAACATAAAAATCAAAGCACTCTATGTATAGACAAAGAAAAAAAATGTTAAAAGTGGGAAGGAAAAAAAAAAAACGCCAAGTAACATATAGTGGCAAACTTATCAGAATCACTCCTGAATTGTCAGCAGAGACCATAAAAGCCAGAAGGACCTGGGCAGATGTCTTGCAAACCCTAAAAGACCAGAGATGCCAGTCCTGATTCCTATACCTGACAAAATGTTCAATCACCATAGACGAAGAAAAGAACATATTCCATGACAGAACCAAATTTAAACAATTTCTGTGCATAAACCCAGAACTTCAGAAAATACTAGAAGGAAAACACCCACTGAAGGAAGTTAACTACACCCCAAAAACACAGGATATAAATAACTCCACTACATCAAAAGCAAAAGTAGACAAGCACACAAACACTCTACAACAACCAACATCAAAATAAAAGGTCATTAATATCTCTCAAAATCAGTGGACTCAACTCTTCAATAAAAGATACAGACTAACAGAATGTATGTATAATGAGGACCCTTCATTTTTCTGCATACAAGAAACACACTTTAGCCAAAAAATAGAAAAAAAGCCATTAGATAATAGTGTAAATATCTGGAAAAAGGTTTTCCAAGCAAATGAACCCAAGAAGGAAGTTGGAATGGCCATTCTAATATATAATAAAATAGATTTTCAACGAAAATTAATCAAAAGAGATGATGAAGGATACTTCATAGTCATCAATGGGTAATTCCACCAACAAAACATCTCAATTCTGAATGAGGGCACTGCCATTTCTAAAAGAATCATTAATAAAACTTAAACTGCACTTACTTCCTCACACATTAATAGTGGAAGATTTCAAAACTCCATTCTCACCAAAGGATAGGCCATTGAAACAGAAACTAAGCAGATAAATGACAGTAACAGAATTCTATCAGACCTTCAAAGAGCTAATACCAATAGTCTTCAATCTATTCTACAAAATAGAAACAGAAGAAAAATTACCAAATTCATTCTATGAGGCCACAATCACCTGTATACCTAAACCACACAAAGACCCAACAAGTAAAGAGAATTTCAATCCAATTCCCCTTATAATTTTTGATGCAAAATTACTCAATAAAATACTGAATCAAATAACACCTCAAAGATATCATCTACCATGACCAGGCATGCAGCAGCAATTCAACAAACTGAAATCTATCAATTTAATCCATCATATAAAGAAACAAAGAAAACCACATAATCATCTAAACAAATAAGGAAAATGGCATGATCATTTCCTTAGATGCCAAAAAAGCATTTGGCAAAATCCAACACCCTTTAATGTTTGAAGTCTTGCAAAGATCAGGGATACAAGGTACATATGTAAACATAGTAAAAGCAATATATAAGAAGGTTATAGCGAACATCAAACTAAACAGAGAAACTCAAATCAATTCCACATAAATCAGGGACAAGGCAAGGCTGCCTTCTCTCTCCTTATCTCTTCAATTTAGTACTTAAAGTCATAGCTAGAGCAATAAGACAACTGAAGGAGATCAGGGGAATAAAAATTGGAAAGGAAGAAGTCAAACTATCATTATTAATCAATGATATGATAGTACACTTGAGTGAACCCAAAAATTCTATCAGGGAGCTCCTACAGCTGATAACCACCTTCAACGAAGTGGCTAGGTACAAAACTAACTCAAAAAAAATCAGTAGCCCTCCTGTATACAAAAGACAAATGTGTTGAGAAGAAAGTATGGAAACAACACCTTTCACAATAGCCACAAAACGACAACAACAACAACAACACAATAAAGTATGTTGGTGTAAGTGTGTCAAAGCAAGTGAAAGACTTGTATAAAGAAATATCAAGTCTCTGAAGCATGAAATTGAAGATATCAGAGGTTAGAAAGATCTCTAAGTGATCATGGATCAGTAGGATTAACAAAGTTTAAAATGCCAATTTACCAAAAGCAGTCTACAAATTCAGTGTAATTCCCATCAAAATACCAGCACAATTCTTTACAGGCCTTGAAAGGAAAATTCTCACCTTCATTTGGAAAAAAACAAAAGAAACAGAATAGCTAAAACAATCCTTTATAATAAAAGGTCTTCTGAAGGTATCTCCATACCTGATCTTAAGCTGTACTATAGAGCAACAGTTGTAAAAATTGCACGGTACTGGCATAGAAGCAGACTGATGGATCAATGAAATTGAATCAAAGACCCAAAAAATAAACCCACACACCTATGGACACCTGAATTTCATCAAAGGGAAATTCCACCAATAAAAATAAAAATAAAAATAGCATCTTCAACAAATGGTGCTGGTCTAACTGGATGTCTACATGTAGAAAATTGCAAATAGACCTATGTTTATCACTCTGTACAAAAGTCCAAGTGGATCAAAGGATTAAACATAAAACCAGACACAATAAATAGGTTAAAAGAAAAATTAGGGGAGAACCTTGATCTCATTGGCACAGGAGACAACTTACTGAACAGAACAACAACAGCACAGGCTCTAGGACCAACAATTAATAAACAGACCTGATGAAACTGAAAAGCTTCTGAAAAGCAAAGGACACTGTCATCAGAACAAATGACAGCCTACAGATTGGGAAAGTTCTTCACCAACCCTGTGTAAGTCAGAGGGCTAATATCCAAAATATATAAAGAATTTAGGAAATTAAACACCAACATACCACAATAATCCCATTAAAAATGGGGTACAGAGCTAAACAGAGAATTCTCAACAGAAGACTATCAAATGCCAGAGAAACACATAAAGGATTGCTCCACATCCTTAGTTATGAGGGAAATGCAAATCAAAGTTACTCTGAGATTCTATCTTACACCCATCAGAATGGCTAAGATCAAAAATTCAAATAAGAACACATGCTGGAGAGGATGTGGAGAAAGGAGAAGCCTCCTCCATTGCTGGTGGGAATGTAAACTTGTACAACTACTTTGGAAATCAGTCTGAAGTGTTCTCAGGTATTTGGGAATAGCACTACCTCAAGATCCAGCTATACTACTCCTTGGCACATATCTGAAAAAATGCTCCACCATACAACAAGGACATTTGCTCAACTTTGTTCATAGAAGAATTATTCATAATAGTTAGACTAGCTCCACACAGAGACCAACCAAGTAAAAAGAAAAAACAAAAACAAAAAACAACAATATGGTCCCAGTGAAGCCAGCAGAAACTGATGAATCAACCAAGGACCATGCATGGAGAGGACATATATCCCCTACTCGGATGAAGCCCATAGGCTGCTGAGTCTCCATGTGAATTCCTTAGTAAGGGAAGCAGGGGTTTTCTCTGACATGAATTAGGCTGCTTGCTCTTTGATCATTTCCCTCTGGTGGGGTGACCTAGACAGCCCACAGAGGAAGAGGTTTCAGGCAATCCTCATGAGCCTTGATAGGCTAGGGTCAGATAGTAAGGGAGAAGGAACCCTCTTTCAGTGGACTAGGGGAGAGAGGTGGGGGGAAGACAGAGGGAGGGTGGGACAGGTAGGAGATCAGCGCAGGGGATACAATTGGGATAAAAGGTGAATAAATTGTAAAAAATTTTAAAAATTAGATATCAACGAGACTGTTGTGAAACCCGAGCAAGCAGTTTTGAAAAGTTTCCCACCGATGCTTAGGGAGTGTCATCCTAACATATTAATGAGTCTAGCATATGTGCCAGTGGTTGGTGACCAATCTCAGTTTTCCACTTACAGTTAGGAATATTTACTGTTAGCCTGTATGGCTATTCTAGATACCTGGTTATGGAGTGATCTCAATCACAGTTTTTCGCAGGAGGTCTGAAGCCAAATGTGTGTGTGTGTGTTTCTGTACTTCCGTATTCCTTAATAGGAAGTCTCATTGCAGATAAAATCTTATGTTAATTAAACATTTTCTCTTTATATTATTATTTTACTGTGCAATTTCTGTTTCCTGATTGGATCTAACTGATAATAGGGTGAGCAATTAAATAAACATTTTCCAAATTCTCTTTATTATTAAACAGAATAAAATTTTTAAAATTGATCACATCACCCTGGAATACTTATATATTCTTCCTTAGAAATCATGTCTCAAAAAGATTCACAAAGTAATAAAAGAGAGTCACAAAGTAATAAAAGACAAATGTTAAATATGTAATTATATAGTTATGGCCAGAGCACTTAGATTCATAATTGAACAGAGGATAAAAATAGAACTCTTTCTCATTCGATTATGACACTAAGTGATATACCATCTGAATTTTAACCCAGCCATGTGTGAGAACTGTGATTTTTCAACTTAGAGAAAAATATAACTTCTTGTGACAGTAGATGAGTAACGACTGCTTATTGGATAATTTATTATAACTTTAGAGATATGTGATATGTGTTCACATATTTTTAATATAGCTGTCTTATAATTTCTGGTATTTCTTTCTTTTATTTATGACTTTTTCATTTTGTGTGTTAGTTTGAGGTGCACACGTGTGTGCAAGTTTGTACAGTTACATTGAGATGCAGTGACTAGAAAAGGATATCCTAGAGCTGGCTCTATCAATCCTTGAGAACACCGCTCTCTCCTACTGTGAAGTTAGGCTGGTGACCATGAGACTCATTGATTTTCCTCACATATCTAGATTCACGTGGCTTTTTGCATTGGTGTTGGGGATTTCTTACCCACTAAACCAGCTCTTCAGCTGTGAAATGAGTGTTTCTGCAACAGAAATATTTCAAAGATTGGTATATAGGAAAAGATCATTAGATGATATTTTAGTTCCATTTCCGCTGATGTTAAATAATGCCTTTACTAAAAGCAGCTTAGGAGAGAAATGTTTTCTTTTACCTTACAATCCATACTATAGCCCATCATTATATTCTAGTCTAGGCAGTGGGAATGAAAACAGCTCCTATATCACAGCTTCAGTCAAGATTAGAATGAAGTGAGCAATTACATGTGTACCATTCAGCTCACCTTCTCCACACTTAGCAAGCCTAGAACCTAATCCAACGAAATGATGTTTTGCATAATGAGCTGGGTACCCCAACATCAGTTGGCAAAATCGATATAATCTCCTATAATCATACGTAATATCCAGTGTTACCTAGACAGTAGTTCACTGAAACTTTCTTTCCAGGTTTTTCTAAATGTTGTTATATTGATGATTAAAACTAATTATCACGTATGTTCACCAAGGATATCAAAATGATGTTCGTAGTTCTGGGATTCCAGTTAAGGTTGATATTGATGTAATAAAAAATAGAAAATCACTAAAATGTACCTTGGAGATTGTTAAGTCCTGTGACTAAATGTGTCAATGCTGATTGGTCAGTTTGTGAATTTCTGGGGAAAATGCTCATGCATGCAACCTATGCTGTCTACAGAGAATGTCTGCTTTGTTGTTTGAGAAAGTTAGGAAACAGGGCAGCAGTGCTTAGTTTGTACAGCTGCTGATTTGGTTTGTTGTCTACTGACTTCTGAAGTTCCTACTAGTTGAGAATACTTACTTCATCTATTTTCATTATGTGTTGTTGGCTCAAAGTCCCTATTATTACAGTTGTCAAATATATTGCGACAAATATTAAAAAATAGCAGAAAGATGGAGAAGGTTGCAACATATTGAAATCCCTAAAGAATACAAAGTAATAAAAACATCAGCAACATCTAATGTGTTGATGTAAACCATACTGTTATTGATTTGAGGCAGTTTATTAAGAGGTAGCTTGGAAAATCCTTGCATAATCTAATATTTTATCAGCATATAGCACTTCTGTTGTTGTGTTTTGAGTAAATCTTTGTGAAATGATGGATTAAAGTGTCTTACTGAAATGAGCAGGAGTTTCAGAGAGATTAAGGTAACCTGATGCATCACTCCATAAAAATTTTAGTATTATATAAGGCTTAAAGTATGTAAGTTTATTGAAGAAACAATTTTCAAACTACTTATCAAATGGACTATCTCTAGGGCATATTTTGTGTATGTGTACATATTATCCTATATGTGTGAATGTACATGTGTGTGGACGTGAGCTCACCCATGTGGGTTGTCTAGAGGGTCCTGAATTGATATCGGTGTGTATTTCTCAGTACTTACTCTCTCTGCCTTTATTTTTTGTTTGTTTGTTTGTTTGTTTGTTTTGAGATAGAGTTTCTCCCTGAGTTTGAAGCTGAATTTTTGTGTAGACTGATAGGTCAATAATCCCCTATGATTCTCCTGTTGCTTCCCCCACCCACTGTCCCTCAACCTTACTCTGGTTATTTTATTATATGTCTTACATCCATTGTCATAGCATTAAACAATACATGTGTGGTGAGTATGTCAACCTTTGAATTGTTTCCCTATGGTTTCTGCATTTAGTATATTCCTTGTAGGTGGAAAATAGTGAGGTTTCTGTCACGTGGTAGGGAGAGAGATACTGGCAGGAATTAGATTGTGCTTAGTACAATATCAGAAGGATCAAAAGGTGACTTAATTGAATGGTCATGGCTGACATCTCTAACATTATTTTTTCCGTGAACAGCAGGTTCAGTTTAATTTTTGGTTGATCTCAGTATACACCTGACCACCATCTGGGTTTCAGTTGCCTTGAGAATCTTTTCTGTCATTAGCAATTCAAATATTTCTCTGAAGTCCCTAGGGAGATGGCGCAAGCAATTACAGCCAACCAGTGAGATCCATGAAAACTGATAGTCAGATGGTATTGACATAGTCTATTTCTCAGGCAGATGGAGATCAACAGGCCAAGGCCAATGTCTCCTAAATTCTTAAGAATCTCATAATTTTTAGTTGATAAACTACTTGGTGTTTATGTGTTCAGATATAATGTTATGCAGACATAAAACTAAACATTGATTAAAATGTTGTAATCTTCAGGACAACCTTACAGAACTATTTGGTAATAAAAGAATTATTTAAATTCAAGTAAACAACAGATATATAAAGAAAGAATGGCATTGGCTATAGCAAATTGCCTTTGGATGTCTCTGTCCACTTAAAATAAAAATAATTAATCTTCTATATTTGACAGACATTCAGTCAGTGAGGATATTGCTTTGAACACCTAAGGGACAGACATTCAACTCTTTGAATAGAATATTTAATGAATCAAATCCTAATTATAGCATCTGATGGATTTTAAAAGTAGTAGTATAGATTTGATACCTTCAACATGAGCACAAGCTATTCTATTTGATGAAGCCATCATAATAGTTTCCTAAAACCCAAAAGATTTAACAGAACAGGTTTTTCAATCTAGTTACCATATTGGTTTAATAAGAAATTTTCTACCATAAACAAAAGCACACAATTTGTAGTAGATGCACACATTTGCAAATAAACGAAGGTTAAGGTAAAGAACTACCTTATAAAAGTAGTCATTTTTTGTTTTATTTTTTATATTAATCACAGGTTATGTACTTTGTATCTCAGCTGTAGCTCCCTCCTTCATTCCCTTCCAATCCCACCATCCCTTCCTCATCTCCTCCCTGCCCCTTTCCAAATCCACTGATAGGGGAGGACCTCCTCCCCTTCCATCTGACCCTAGCTTATCAGGTCTCTTCAGGACTGGCTGCAATATCCTCTTCTGTGGCCTAGCAATGCTGCTCTTCCCTCAGGAGGGGAGGGTGGAAGAGCCAGCCATTGAGTTCATGTCAGAAATAGTCCCTGTTCCCCTTACTAGGATAACCACATGGATACTGAGCTAGCATGAACTATATCTGAGCAAGGGTTCTAGGTCATATCCATACATGGTCCTTGGTTGGGGAAATAGTCTCATAAAAGTCCCCTGTGCCCTGATATGTTTGGTCCTTGTTCTCCAGGTCTTACTAACTAGCCCTTCTTTCATATGATTCCCTGCACTCTGCCAAAGGTTTGTTTATGAGTCTTAATATCAGACAGAATAGACAGTAAAAGAATAAGTATCTCAATTCTGACTAGGCAAGATTCATTAAGAGTCTCTTTACTGGGAGAGTGATTTACACATTCAAATTTAGGCAGAGAAAAATGAAATGAACAATACTGGCAGAAAATGAATCACAGCAGAAGCTTACAAACAACTTTAAAGCAAAGGCATGAAGGACATCAGTAGATCTCAGAGACATGGGTTGCAGTTGATTATAAAGGAGTATATTTGAGGTTACTCCTTTAATTTAGTGAATGATAGGAAGCAACAGCAAATGATTCTTTTATCATCCAAACCCAAGTTGAACTGAGGACCAAGAATGTATTACAGAAAGGCTGTAAGTAGTGGCTGCCAAGAATAAAATGAAGACAAGGAGCCAGATATTTACTCACATTTTCTTGAAGTAAAAGCTTGGATGGAAATGTGAAAATTTAGTCTTTTGGTAAAATAAGGTCTTCTTTATTGGGAGAAGCCTTCCACTTGCATAAATCACTATGAAGTATGAAAATTCTAAGGAGAGGAAGAATACCTGTCTACTGAGCCAGAATAGTTGAACCAACAGTAGCTATTCACAAGAAAATCAGGGTAAAAGAAATTATTAATAAACAAACATACCCATTTAAAAAATTCAGTGAGAAATTAGAACTGCAAACATTGCCTTGTGTTTTCTCATACTATAGTTTAATTCCTGTAATCAAATGTAGAAGACATTAACATTACAGTTTTTTCCTTACCAAAAATGTAGGTATCTCAAATTATATCAATTATCTAGCATATTCACATTCATAACATTCCAAACATGTCCAAACCAGACGAATGTGATTCTGAGGTCCCTTCTGACATTCCAGGTAGCCCTTTCTGTCCTAGTTGGCTTACTTCACAGTTGGTTAGGGCATGACATTGGCTAGAGTTCTAAAACATGTTCAAAATTGTGTTATCAGACTCATATGAAACTGAAAGACTAAAGAGCTGAATGTATCTATTTTAAGAATTTTGCTGAGAGAAATGATGACAGGTTACCTACCCTCATCAACTCTGTGTTTAACAGCCATTAAAATTGTTCTTTGTGTGCAAACCAGAGTGAATTTTAATAACATTAGTATATGTCTTGATTCCTCAGGCACCTGGGCATCAGCTATGTCATCACCCACACCTACTGGATATGGTAAAAACAAAGAGAAGCCTAGGAAATATGAACTATTTGTCATTTTTATTATTATTACTATTATAATAATTATTAATTACAATATATTCACTGTGTATCCCAACTGTGGCCTCCTCTTTCATCTCTTCCTGGTCCCCTCCACCCACTTCCCCCTCACTATGTCCTTTTCCTAGTTGACTGATAGAAGAGGTCTTCCTCCCCTACTATTTGACTCTAGTCTATCCAGTCTATCCAACTGTCTGGATCTTCTTTCTCTGTGTCCTACCAAGGCCAGGGGGAAAAAAATCCACCAGGAGGACATCACAATCCTGAACATCTGTTTTTTATTTTTTATTTTTCAAGTACTGGTGATGCTGTCTCTCCAGAACACAGGGAAAAAAGGATATGCTCCATCCTGATGCTACTTTATGTGTACAGGTAAATTGGTGGTGGGAGTTCCGCTTCTCTGAGGAGTAACGGAAGGGTGGGGGAATAGGGAGGGAGGGAGGAAGGAAAAGAAGTTCAAGACAAAATGGCTTATTCCTGTACTGAAAGGAACCTTTTGGATTAGCTATAAAGATACACACATGGGACCATCATATGTCACCTGGAACCATGCATTTTTATTCAAATGTATATGATAAACTCAAGTCCTAGTAGAAGGGATAAATCTTGACATGATATGTGAGGAAGTTATACTCACACACAGCATGTAAACCTGATACATAGCACAAATCCCTGACTAAAGTAGAAGGTTATAAGCCCTGGGAAGAAGATAGGCCACAGAAAAGAGAAACAGAAAGTAAGGGATGGAGAAAATGTTTGGCGAAGAAATATTGCCATTTAGTACTCTATTTGTTACATGTGCGCTTATGGTAATTCGTTTCACAAATACTTGAAGAAAAAAGTGGGAGATGTTTGAGATACTCCCCCCACCCCATTTTGTGTGCTTTTAAGCAATAAAACTAAAACATGATAAATAGCCAGACCATTTGTATTCAAATTTTAAAATGGGAGAATTTTAGAAAACATGCAAAAATGTATATTGAAGAATGAATAGTTAATAAAAATTTTTAATGGTAGTATTCACTAAAAATTGATTTTGAGATATCCAGCTTTTCAGAATAGCTAACCTTAACCCCAAACAGGTTTTTTTGTTTTTTTGTTTTTGTTTTTGTTTTTGTTTTTTGGTACAGGATTTTCTGTGTAACCCTGGATATACTGTACCTCACTTTGAAGACCGGACTGGCTTCAAGATCTGCCTGCCTCTGCCTCCTATGTGACAGAATACCTACTCAATCATGTCAAATGTGATTTTTTTGCATTATTCCAAACCAGTTTGTATTGCTGAATATGTCTACTGTTTTAACTTGAAACCCATGACAGGCTGGCCCAGAGACCTAGGTTAGAAACAATCCCCTTTGTCTTTCTGAATGAGGATTAAGCATCTTACCCAGTGCCCTCCTTTTTGATTAGCTTCTTTAGGTGTACAGATTTTAGTATGATTATCCTATATTATATGTCTAATATCTACTCATAAGTGAATATATACCATGTGTGTCTTTCTGCTTCTGTGATACTTTACTCAGGATGATCCTTTCTGGTTCCCATCATTTGCTTGCATCTGAAGAAGGAGAAAACAGGAATAGGACAGGGGTCTACCACAGAGGACCTCTGACAGACTCTACCCTGCAAGGTATCAAAGCAGATGTTGAGACACATAGCCAAACTTTGGGCAGAGTGCAGGGAATCTTATGAAAGACCTGAAAAGGAGAGGGTAGCAACAGAATCCACACGGTGAGCAACAGAATCAAAAATCTGGACCCAACGGTCTTTTCTGAGACTGATACTCCAACCAAGGACCATTCATGGAGATTACCTAGAACCCCTGCACAGATGTAGCCCATGGCAGCTCAATGTACAAATAGGTTCTCTAGTAAGGGAAACAGGGACTGTCTCTGACACGAGTTGATTGACCTGCTCTTTGATCACCTTTCCCTGAGGGGGAAACAGCCTTAGGAGGCCAGAGAGGAAGACAATGTAGCCACTCCTGATGAGACCTGAAAAACTAGGGTCAAATGGAAGGAGAGGAGGACTTTCCTATCAGTGGACTATGGAAGGGGCATGGGAGGAGAAGAGGGAGGGAGGATAGGAGTTGCGAGGATATGAGGGAGGGGGCTACAGCTGGGAAACAAAGTGAATAAACTGTAATTAATAAAATGAATAAATAAATGAAACAAACATGGCAGTCAAAAATCAATGAAATGATTAATGATATTCTGTTATACTCATTGATCAGTGCGTTGTCCAACTGTCATAATTGAGGCCCCTTTTGCCAGTAGATAGGAACCATGGCCAGACATTATGCAGAAAGAAAGAACCTAAATTGGAAGTCTCCATGAGGTCTCTCTCCTTGGAGAATGGTAAATGCTGTGGAAGAGGGGGATGAAAGATTGTAGGAGTCAGAATAGATGAAGGACACCAGTAGAATATGGTATACCAAATAAAATAAGAAAGGCTCACATTGGCTCACAGAAACTGAAGCAACAAGTACTCGGTCTGCATAGGACTGCATCAGGTCTGTGTATATGTTGTTTGTTAGCTTGGTGTTTATGTGAGACCTCTAACAGTGGGGGCTGGTGTGGGACTCTCTTGCCTGCTCTTGAGACTTTATCTCCTATTAGGTTGCCTTGTGCACACGTGATATGAGGGCTTTTGCCTTGCTTTATTGCATCTTTGTGTCTCCTGACTGGATTTTGTCTCTTGAGAATCTGCTCTTTTTGCAGAGGAGATACACAGGGAATGAATTTGTGGGGAGAGGAAATGTATGGGATATCTGGGAGGACTATAGGGTGGGAAAACTGTGGTTGGATGTATAATATGAAGGAAGAATCAATTTTCAATTAAAAAAAAAGAATTGCCAGCATCACCTGGGCCTATGGGGATATCTGTTGACACTTTCTTGACTGACAATTGATGTAGAAAGGTCCAGGCCACTGTGGGTAGTATCATCCTTAGAGAGTTGAACATAGACCATATAAGAAAGAAGCTAAGCCAGTCACCTTGATACCTAAACCACACAAAGATCCAACAAAAAAGAGAACTTCAGACCTATCTCTCTTATGAACATTGATGCAAAAATACTCAATAAAATACTTGCAAACCGAATCCAATAGCACTTAAAAGATATCATCCAACATGACCAAGTAGGCTTCATCCCAGGCATGCAAGGGTGGTTGAATATACGCAAATTCATCAATGTGATCCACCATATAAACAAACTGAAGGAGAAAAACCACATAATCATCTCCCTAGATGCCGAAAAAGCATTTGACAAAATCCAACACCCATTCATGTTTAAAGTCTTGGAGAGACTAGGGATACAAGGCACATACCTAAACATAGTAAAGGCAATGAACAGCAAGCCTATAGATAATATCAAACTCAATGGAGAGAAACTAAAATCAATCCCACTGAAATCAGGGACTAGGCAAGGTTGCCATTGTCTCCATATCTCTTCAACATAGTACTTGAAGTCCTAGCTAGAGCAATAAGACAACTAAAGGAGTTCAAGAGGATACAAATTGGAAAGGAAGAAGTCAAAGTATCACTATTTGCAGATGATATGATAATA
>JAQQSO010002107.1:0-14674 GCA_028658305.1 Pachyuromys duprasi | reverse complement strand
TAGACAATTAGGAACAGTGGTTCCTCAAGACCCAGCTATACCACTCTTAGGCATATATCCAAAAGATTCTCAAGTACACAACAAGGACATTTGCTCAACTATGATCATAGCTGCCTTATTTGTAATAGCCAGAACCTGGAAACAACCCAGATGTCCCTTAGTTGAGGAATGGATACAGAAATTATGGTACTTTTACACAATGGAATACTACTCAGCAATTAAAAAAGGAGGAAATCATGAAATTCGCAGACAAATGGTGGGACCTGGAAATGATCATCCTAAGTGAGGTATCCCAAAAGCAGAAAGAAACATATGGTATATACTCACTTATATAGACCTATAGGATAGGAAGGTCATGCTGAAATCTTTACACCTAGGGAAGATATACAAGAAGGAGGATCCAGGTTTGTATGATCAATGCTCATTTAGATGAACCAATGGGATGGACATTGAATGGAGGATAAAACAAGTAACAGGACAGGAACATACCAAAGAGGGCCTCTGAAAGAATCAATATCGCAATGTATCAAAGCAGATATTAAGACTCACAACCAAGCCTTTGGCAGAGGGCGGGAAATAATAATAAAATAGGGGATGTTAATAAGACTTGTGGAGAACAAGAGCTCCACAAAGACCAAACAGATCAGGGCACAGGGGTTTTCTATGGGACAGTTTCTCCAACCAAGTACCATTTATGGATATGTCCTAAAACCACTGCTCAGAAGTGGCCCATAGTAGCTCGGTATCCAGCTGAAAACCCTAGTAAGGGGAACAGGGATGGTTTCAGACATGAACTCGATGGCTGGCTTTTTTACTCTCCCCCATAAACGCCAGGGAGTAACAGCCTGGCTAGATCCGAGGGGAGGACATTGTAGCCAGCCCTGAGGAGACAAGATGAACTAGGGTCGGATGGAAGGGGAGGAGATCCTCCCCTGTTGGTGGACTTGGAGTGGGCAGGGAGGAGATGAGGGAGGGATGGGGAGAGTGGGAAGGAAACAGGAAGAGGGCTACGCCTGAGATGCAAAGTACCTAACCTCTGATTGATATAAAAATAAAAAAAGATTCTTTTTGAAATAACTTACCAAAATTTTCAAATTCATGACAAAAAATTCATATAGAATCAGTGCTATCTTCCAAGCTTATTTGCATTTTACTACTTTTGCTCTCTTTGGTATGTTTTCTTTTCATTCTCTATTTCTCTTTTTATCCCATTCATATTATTACATACATTTATATTATATATACATAATATTATATGCACATGTATGCATGTGAATACCTGTCATCTTCTGATTCTTAAATATTGAAAGAAAGTTGAAATATGGCCAATAATTTATTTAAAATATGTTTTCTTTCTTGCCTATGATTTTTCATTGTTCATTTGATACATTTGGATGTTATTCTTGATTAATCTCCTTTAATCTGAGGTAGGGAACTGAATATGCATACATAAGAAGCTGGTGGATGTGCATTCTCATCCAAACACCACACTCACTACTGGATTCTGAAGTCCAAACTTTCCTCCTGGTTCTTGTCTCAGTAAACCAGAGAGTGTACTGGTCCTTACATCTCTGAAGGCCTTCCATACTTTTTTCTCTTTCTTTTTTTTTCACTTTATATCTAGATCATAGCCTCTTCCCCACTTCCTCTTGGTCCCATCTTTTCTCTCTCTTCCCCCTCTTCTCCCTACCTACCCCTCAGAAAAGAAGAACCTCACCTACTCTCCCCATCAACCCACCCCAGACCATCAAGTGACATCAGGACTGAGTGCATCCCCTGTGGCCTGGTGAGGCAGCCCTGATAGGGAAAAATGATCAAAAAGGTGGCACCAAAGTTCATACCAGAGACAGCCCTGCTCCCCTTACTAGGGAAGCCACATGAAGACCAAGCTTCCCATTGGGTTCATCTGTGTAGGGGGACTATATCTAGTCTATGCACGGTCCTTGTTGGCCCTTCAGTCTCCAAATAACAAGAGCTTCTGATCTAACCAAGATTTCCCTCCTACTCTGATTCTATTCTCTTGCATAGCCTTAAATGTTGAGCCAATATTCTTTTTCATGTTAAAATAAAATAGTCATAATTTGGTGAGAAGAAAAAAATACATAGTCACTAGGCTCCTTTGAACTCCTACGGACTTACAAGGAGGTATTGAGTAATAGGGCAGAAATACTTTTGGGGAGTAATACATTAATTTTATTTTAATCCAAACTTATTAGATTTTTATTATTAAAACATCTCATACATGTATAAATGGTATCTGATCTTATTACTCATCATTTTCCTCCTTCATCTCCCTCTCCATTTCTTGCCCCAAACATACTATCTTCCTTTCACACTCTAGTCATTGCCTTCTACCTCCTCTCCTCCTCCTTTTCCTCCTCTTTTTTTCTTCTTCTACTTCAGCATTTTTATAACTCTTTAAGATTAATTTGATCTGCCCATATGTGCATGAGTGTGAGGTCATCTTCCAGAAACCTATCAGAGGCCACATTTTCTTTTATTTTAATTAATTAATTTATTTATAAAGTACACTTTATTTACTTTGAATCCCAGGTGTAGTCCCTCCCTTTTCCACTCCCAATATCACCTTCCCTCCCTCATCTTCTCCCATGCCTCTTCCCAAGTCCACTGATAAGGGAGGTCCTCATCCCCTTACATCTGACTCTAGCCTATAAAGACTCTTTAGAACTGGCTGCATTGTCTTCCTCTGTGACATGGTAAGGGTGTTAGCCCATCATCAGGGGGAGGTGATAAAAGAGCCAGCCACTGAGTTCATGTCAGAGACAGTCACTGTTCCCATTACTAGGGAACCCACTTGGAGACTGAGCTGCCATAGGCTACATCTGTGCAGGGGTTTTAGGTTATCTCCATGCATGGTCCTTGGTTGGAGTATCAGTCTCAGAAAAGATCCCTGTGTCCAGATTTCTTGGTTCTGTTGCTCCTCTTGTAGCACCTATCTCCTGTAGGTCTTTCTATCTCCCCCTTTTTTCATAAGATTCCCTGAACTCTGCCCAAAGTTGGCTATGAGTCTCAGCAACTGCTTTAATACCTTGCTGGGTGGAGTCTTTCAAGGTTCCTCTTGGGTAGACTCCTTTCCTGTTCCCTGTTTTCTCCCTTTTCACATTTGCCTTTCTGAGTGAGTATTGATCATCTTACCCAGGGTGTTTCTTGCTTAGCTTCTTTAGGTGTGCAAATTTTACTAAGTTTATCCTTTATTATATGTCTAATATCCAGTTATAAGCGAGTATATACCATATGTGTCTTTCTGCTTCTGGGATACCTCACTCAGGATGATCTTTTCTAGATCCCACCATTTGCCTGCAAATTTCATGATTTCCTTGTTTTTAATTGCTGAGTAATATTCCATTGTGAAAGTGTACCACAATTTCTGTATCCATTCCACCATTGAGGGACATCTGGGTTGTTTCCAGATTCTGGCTATTAAGAATAAAGCTGCTATGAACATGGTTGAGCAAATGTGTCTTGTATACTTTAGCATATTATGGATATATGCCTAGGAGTGGTATAGTGTGACCTTGAGGAAGCACTATTCCTGATTTTCTGAGAATGAGAGATAGATTTTCCAAAGTGATTGTACAAGTTTATATTCCCACTAGTAATGGAGGAGGGTTCCTCTTTCTCCACAACCTCTCTAGCATGTGTTGTCATTAACCATTTGATCTTAACCATTCTGATAGATATAAACTGAAATCTAAGGGTTGTTTTGGTTTGAATTTCCCTGATGACCAAGGATGTTGAGCATTTCTTTAAGTGTTTCTCTGCCATTCTATATTTCTCTTTTGAGAATTCTCTCTTTAGCTCTGTGCTCCTTTTTTTTTAAATTGGATTACTTGATTTGTTGCTGTTTAACTTCTTAAGTTCCTTATATATTCTGGATATTAGCCCTCTGTCAGATATAAGGTTGGTGAAGATCCTTTCCCAGTCTGCAGGGTGTCATTTTGTTCTGATGACAGTATCTTTTGCTTTACAGAAACTTTTCAGTCTCATGAGGTCCCATTTATTGGTTGTTGTTCTTAGAGCCCTGATTGCTATTGGTGTTCTCTCAAGTAAATTGTCTCCTGTGCCAACAAATTCAAGGCTCTTCCAGGGGCCACATTTTCAAAGACTGATTTTCACTTCCTCAGGATAAACATTTCCAATGTATATTTAGATTCATGTACAACTTTTAAATTTTCCATTGTGGTTGATTCATCAGTCTCTTCAGGACCCCCTGGGTCCAGATTTTTTTGGCTCTGTTTGGTCTCCTTTTGAAGTTCCTGTCCACTCCGGGTCTTTATATCTCCCTCTTCTTCCATAAGATTCCCTGCCCAAAGTTTGGCTATGAGTCTTAGCCTCTCCTTGGATGCCCTGATGTGTGAAACAGACTCTTCAGAACACCTAAATTTTCCTTTACTCTAGTTCCATTAGAAAATAGAAAACTTTGGTAGATGTCTAAGAAAAAATAAGGACGAAATGCACCATTTTGATGCTCTAACTTGCTCTCTATATCATTACTTCTGTTTCAATGGACCTTTTGACTGATGCTACAGCACTTGAATGCAACTGCTTACACCCTCCTTTCTGCATTTTATGAACTTCCCCTCCCCCTAGACACTTAGACCATCAGAATATCACAACTCTTCTTTTCTAGCCAAGGAATTTTATGCTTTATTCTGTGATTAACCTGAGACTTTCCTATTTGCTTATTAAAGTTTTGTGGGGTTTTTGTTTGTTTGTTTGTTTTTTAATAAATCTATGTTTTCTAAAATCTTGTGAGCAACATCTTTTCCTGCTGGGACCTTGTAACTGAAATTCACCATAACCTAGGAAACAGGATATCATGATAAGGAAAAAAAAAAGCTCATGCTTCATCAACCAAGGACCATGAATGGAGAGGACGGAGACCCCTGCTCAGATGTAGCCAATAAAAAGCTCAGTAACCATGTGGGTGTCCCAGGAAGGAGAGAATGGACTGTTTCTGACATGGACTCTGCTGTCTTCTCTTTGATCACTTCCTCCTGGCAGAGAGACCTTGCCAAGCCCCAGAGACAGAAGATGCAGGCAGTTCTGATGAGACTTGAGGGGCTGGAGTCAGGTGGTAGGAGAGGAGAGCTCCCCCTTTCATAAGACTAAAAAAGCAGAATGGGGAAAAGAAGGAGAGAGGGTGGGACTAGGAGGAGAATAGGCAAAGGGTTACAGTTGGGATGTAAAGTGAATAAATTATAAAATCATGAATTAACAAAAGCTCATGATTTGGATGAGCACAGAGATAACTCATTTGCTGACAGGATGGGTAAAGCTATGAATTCAGATTTATAATATTTTCTGAAGCTGTCAAAGATCTATGACATTGTAGTTATTTGAGCACCAGAAGTTACAAAAAGTGCGTAGTTATACTACATCATACCAAAGATAGTCTTTAGAAAAAAATATGAATTCACTTATATAACTTCATAATAAATGCAATAATCAGTACATAATAAAGCTATAACCTAAACATGATAAATTCATTAAACTAACCAGTTAGGGAAAAAGACCAAGTCTAAAACATGATGTTCTTTAAGGTATTTAACAAGTTCTTTAAGGTACTTCACTGAAAAAAATGTCAATTATTCTAAATTAAGAATATTGCTAGTATTTTCTGGGTTAAGGTGGATTTCAGTTACAAGTTCCCAGAAGGAACAGCAAAAGATAAAACATAAAAGTTGTGGATAGCCCAAACTTATGCACATTCCGGGAGCACTAAAGAGATTCAGTGGGGTTTTTAAACTCACATGAAGATAGGAAGGAAAAGTTGTGGCCTTGGTTTAGAGTGGAAGTTGGAAGGGAGAGATGGCGTAATTTGAACAAAGTATATCTATGTGTGACATCCTTAAATAATAAATTAAAATGCCACAAAATTTTGTGAGCAGATACTGATCCCTCAAGTTCCCCTTAAATGTTTTGGCTAGCCAAGACAACCATGTCAGCCCCCCATAGTACTAATGAGTCATCGTTGTTTTCATACATTGTTTTAGTCATAACTTAATCGAAAATACTTCCAGCTGATTTTCTTTTCTTTATCCTTATAATTTAGTTTAGATTCAAATTAAGTCTGAACATATCAAGATCTCCTTGAAGAGGATATGGTCTGTAAGTGGAGTTTTGAATATAAAACTGTCACTATTCAGCTTCTTATGAAAGAATATATATAGGAGTGAAATTTAAGACTAAATGAAAAGTGATCAGTAATGCTGCATTCACCTAGGATATGCAATTCACTATTTGGTGCAAAATCTTTTAGGAGTGGTGCTAAAATCTGCTAGTTTGGCTAATTAAATCATTGACTTAATGAAGAGTATAATAAACATGGTTAAAATACCAAACCTCATGTATTTTATAGAGTAATACATGGAGTCTAACAGGGATGAAATACTGATTTAGGTATATTAGCCTATACTTGCTCACACAAGCACTAACTGTAATTTCAAAATTTTCTTGGGTGTTTACAATTATGACAGAGAGACAAAATAGGGGTCTTTAAGCTCTGTGATTGAACAGACAGAAAATGATTCATTAATGCAACTAGGCTTTCCAATTTCAGAAGATATGAATGATATCATAATGATGGACAGTAGGTGAAAAGTAGCAGATTAAAGGCCCCCAAATTGCTCTGCGTCCAACAAGGTAATAAACCTAAACCAAGTCTTCATTTCTGCAACAATTAAAATAGGAAGTGCCATCATTAGAAAAGCGAAAGGTAAATGGACAATGATTTGTGTTATCTTCCCATTTAACATTTTTGCTTGCCAAAAAGATAAATGACTCATGAATGGATGGACCATATATTTGTGGAGCTTAATTATTAGACCACAATAATTGTAGCTTCATTTCAAAAACAATAGAACATTAAATGTTTGCCAGACTCCTTCCTATTTTCTGCCCCCAGTTCCATCTAAGGAAATTCTGAGAAAGTCGAGTATGTTTTCTACAGCAAATATATGCCATGCCTCTGTTCAGTTCCAGGAAGCAACCACCTGAAACCCAAACTCATCAGATGACTTCATTTTTTCCTCCATGAATAATATTTGCCCACTCTGTCCTGATTATTATTATTATTTTTTGGGATGGTACTTTTTACATTATTGCTGTTTGGTCTGTCTATCTTCTGTCTGTCTATCTCTCTGTGGAGAGATTGGAATGTTGCAGGTCTAGAGACTAATTACCATATTCTAGGCTATTTCCAGCCATTCCTTGCTGTACCTGACATCACATATTGTGACTAGTAGAAACATTTTGCAATCTATTAGGTTAGTATACCACTAGATTATACCAATGGCTAAAAGCTAATAGTGTCATCAGGTAGCATACTAAGCAGTACTAAAATTCTATTTAGTCACTCAGTTTATGCAGAAACAGCTTCTTTCCAAAATTTTCCTTCACAGTAACTGACACAAATACCACTTTGTAATTAGCTCTCGTTGTGTTTTCTTGATTCTCTGGTATCGGTCTTGTTCTGTATTTTTCAGTATGCTTTTAAAAATAGGAGAATCAGTAGCTGTTTGTCTTTATTATTCATGAGAATTTACTTCTCCTTGATCCTCATTACTTTCAATTTAGTGATGCTATTTATAAACAAATAATAAATGACTTGTCAAAATTGGAGTGATCATTGCATATAGGAAAGATATGGAAAGTTCTGTAACTAGTAAAGCAAACAAGAAATTGTAATGTGTAAAAGCACCATAATTTCTGTATCCATTTCTCAACTAAGGGACATCTGGGTTGTTTCCAGGTTGTGGCTATTACAAATAAAGCAGCTACGATCATAGTTGAGCAAATGTCCTTGTTGTGTACTTGAGCATCTTTTGGATATATGCCTAAGAGTGGTATAGCTGGGTCTTGAGGAATCACTATTCCTAATTGTCTAAGAAAGCGTCAAATTGATTTCCAGAGTGGTTGTACAAGTTTGCATCCCTACCAGCAATGTAGGAGGGTTCCTCTTTCTCCACAACCTCTCCAGCATGTGTTGTCACCTGAGTTTTTGATCTTAGCCATTCTGTTGGGTGTAAGGTAAAATTTCAGGGTCGTTTTGATTTGTATCTCCCTGATGGCTAAGGATGTTGAGCATTTCTTTAAGTGTTTTTCTGCCATTCTATAATCCTCTACAATCAGTTCTCTTTTTAGCTCCATACCCCATTTTTTAATTGAATTACTTGATTTGTTGCTTTTTAACTTCTTGAGTTCTTTATATATACTGGATATTAGCCCTTTGTCAGAAATAGGATTGGTAAAGATCCTTTCCCAGTCTGTAGGCTGTCATTTTGTTTTGATGATAGTGTCTTTTGCTTTACAGCAATGGAATACTACTCAGCAATTAAAAAGGAGGAAATTATGAAATTCGCAGGCAAATGGTGGGACCTGGAAACGATCTTCCTGAGTGAGGTATCCCAAAAGGAGAAAGAAACACTTGCTATATACTCACTTATATAGACCTATAGGATAGGAAGGTCATGCTGAAATCTATACACCTAGGGAAGAAAAACAAGAAGGAGGACCCAGGTGGGGATGATCAATGCTCACTTAGATGGACAAATGGGATGGACATTGAATGTAGGAGAAAACAAGCAATAGGACAGGAGCCTACCAAAGAGGGCCTCTGAAAGATTCTATATAGCAATGAATCAAAGCAGATATTAAGACTCATAACCAAGCCTTCGGCAGAGGGCAGGGAATAATATGAAAATAGGGGGAGTTAGTAAGACTTGGCGAGAACAAGAGCACCATAAAGACCAAATAGATCAGGGCACAGCAGTCTTTTATGAGACTGTTTCTCCAACCAAGGACCATGTATGGATATAACCTAGAACCCCTGCTCAGATGTGGCCCATGGTATCTCAGTATCCAACTGGGTATCTTAGTAAGGGGAACAGGGTCTATTTCTGTCATGAACTCAATGGCTGGCTCTTCGACCCCCCCCCCCACACACACACACCCAGGATGAACAGCCTAGCTAGATCCCAGGAGAGGACATTGCAGCAAGCCCTGAAGAGACATGATAAGCTAGGGTCAGATGGAAGGGGGGGGGGGAGATCCTCCCCCATCAGTGGACTTGGAGGGGGGCAGGGAGATGAGGGAGGTATGGGGAGAGTGGGAGGGAATAAGGGAGGGGGCTACGACTGGGATACAAAGTACCTAACCTGTGGTTAATATAAAAATAAATAAATTACCTTTAAAAAAGAAATTGTAATGCAGGGGAGTGCTAGCATTCTGGGTGTTGAAGTCTTGAATGGTACATGAGAAAGCAATAACAACAAAGTTTCACAAGAGGTGAATGCACTGGCTGAAATGCACAATCTCAGTTTTCTTAGGTAGTATTACATAAGTGTATCCGTATTGCAGAAGAAGCCTTGAGATAAAGTGAGATCTTCAAGCTTGCTCCTTAGAAGCATCAATAAGTTGGAATAACTTGAGAGGAGGATGTGATTTTACTTCTGCATCTCAGAGGTAAGCCATGTGTCAAGGGCAATTTCCATGAAACTGAATTACCTGACTATAAATCATCTCAGATAATAGAACTTAGTGGTTTTATGAGAACTTCCAAGCTTACAAAAACTCAGAGAACAGAAGTATACACAAATAGTAGGTGTACTGGAAGTGTCATCACTGTTACAACAACCATCCAATATGAACAAGTAAGGAACTTTTACATATTCCACAAGTTCCTACATTAGTGACTTTACAAAGATGAGCCATCAGTAAAGGGTAAGAATTTACAAGTTAAAGTAAGCCCAAGTTCACTGTATTCTTTCCTACTTAGTTTAGGCTATCAACTTGAAGCTCCAAGTTCTCCTAGGGAGCCTTTAATGGGATGTGGTTTAGGTCAGTGGGGCCTTTGGGCATGCCATTTCTTGATTGCTAATTACTTAGGAGATTCCATCCAGGTGAGCAGTGCAATCCTGGTAGACAGTCCTGAGTTGTTTAAGAAATCTGGCTGATTGGTTAATCCTCTCACCCCATCCAGAGGACAGTCTGCAGCTGAAGCTAGGGGTCCATATGTGCATTTCTAGTAAAATACGTGTGTTTATTGTACATGGAGTTTATTCCACATCTGAACTTTATAAATGTCTTAAGGGAGAGCACACCGTTAAAAGTATAGCTAGTGAATATGGTAGAATTGACAGAAAAGTTTGCTCCTGAACATAGAATTGTTAAGCCAAGTCTGGACAGTGTGAGCTAATTCATGTCACTAGGCTGACTGTGTAAGGGCAGAGGGAGGCTCACAGGGTGAGATCTACAGTGCTGTGTTGAGACTGGTGTCCAGAGAGCCCATGCCTATGGCATGTCTTCCAGCTACTCCATAGGAATACATTTATTGAACAGAGACACCCCTTTTTCCTCTTACATTACTATATAGATCTGATGATGAGTTTAGGAATGCTGGACTTAGTGTGGTCTGTTACTTTGTGTTTCCTTGTAAGCTGAGCACTGATGGAATGCAGAACTTAATTGTAATTTTGCAAATACATCTATCTAAAGGCCTGCTGACATTTTTTGTCACCTATGAATTTCTGTAGCCAAGGAAGCCAGTTTTACAAGTTTGTCTGACAAATTGAAAAGCATGGTGAATTCTTGGTTATGAAAACACTCATGTAGAGTGCACTTTTTAGTTGGTGAATATTCACAATGTGGGGGAAAGCATGGTGCTTCTTGTACAATCTCAATTACCTAAGTGTATGTATGCTTGCAGGATCCAGAAGAACACACCAAGGTGAGATGCTTATGACGGGGTGACTTAGTGATTCTTGTGTTTTGTTTCCTGTAATGCACATACAATAAAACAAAGATTTAAAAGCTTAAAAAAAAGAATAAAGGAAATCTGGCTGAGCCAGAAAAAGTGAGCAAGAAAACAGCATTCTTCATTAATTTATTTCTGTAAATTCCTGCCCTGCCTTCCTCCAAAACATTATCTACAACCTGTATGACGAAATAAAACTTTCCCTCAGAAATTTACTTGTAGTCATTATGTCCATCACAGCAAGAGAAAGAAAACGAGGACATGTGCCAAACCAGAAATAATGACGAAAGTCATGTTCCTAACCAAAGTCTTAAAGTCTATAGGATAATTCAAAATGGGCGTTGCGAACATTTAGACTCTTATTTTGTGAATGGGAAATAGGGAAACATGTGGTCATTAATCCTTAGAAGCTCCACAAACTGTTGTGAAATGGCCGTGGTTACTTGAATTTTGCCATCATCACAAACCCGTAGCTTGAAGTGGCTCCTAATCACCATCACCCCAGGATGTGGTCATAACTAGGCTGTTTATGTAGGTAATGAAGTCAAACTGATATTAAATAGTGTGGATGCTAACCCAATATGTATAATATTCAAACAAGAAAAAGAATGTGTGGCAGCTGTCCATACACCCGTGGAGAACAAAGTGTCAAAGCTAGAAGGTAGCCCTTGAGATGCCAAGTAAAGGGATCTGAGACACACGCATGCCTCATATCTCAGAAACATTTTTTTTTCTGTGAATATCTCCATTTCATGCTTCTAATCTCCAGAACTGGCAGTCAAATTTCAGATGTAATGTGATGCATATTATAGTACCTGGTACTTGAGTGTAGTGGAAATGGGTATTAGCTAAATTTACGTGTGAAACTATCATGGATGATGTAGAAAAAATGTGGCTACTATCTTAAGCTTAATTTGAGGAGAGAGAAAACCTTAAAAATATGACAAAATTTGTTTTGTTTTGATTTTTTGGATTTTGGTCTTCTACTAAAAATATTATTCTTAAAAAATTATAATGGCAGGCTATCATCAGAAAACAAGTCCTAAAGGGATTTCTGAACATTTTTCAAACAGATTTTCTGTTGGCTTTTGCCCTTCATGGGATGTAAGCATGTATTTAATGATTACATGTCAGTTTTCAAAGATTAAAGATTTTCTATGCTTAAATTGTGCATTCAGTCTCTGGAGTCTAAGAAAGCTACTTTATTTGTATACATCTGAACAGGATTCCAAAAAGTTTTGCATCAAATAACCAAGACACATATTTTATGGAAACCATTAAACATGACTCTATAAGCCATTACTTCTTATTAAAATTCTACTTGCAGTTAACACTAATAATTTTCTTAAAAGGCAGAAAAAAACCAAGCGTATTCTTATATTAAAATTTGAAAAAAAAACTCTTAAATTCTTCTTCTCTGTATTTGTTGCTTTCCTTGTTGATTGTCACATAATACGTGACAGCTACAACCTAATAAAGCATGGTTTAGTTTTCCCATATTGTGTCAGAGAACTTAGTGCAGCATGGTGGGGAAGGCATGAAAGAGTTCTTTCTGGTTATAGAAATGTGATCTTGTAGTGGAGCTCCACAATGGTGGCCAGACTAGGAAGAAAAAGGGAAGACTGAGAGCAGGACAAGTATATAAACCTGAAAGATTTGCCTTATTAGCCCACTTATGCCAGGCAAGTGCCATATCCCCATCACTCCACAACTTCTCCAAAATGCTACCAGCTAGGAATAAAATTTTTAACATGAAGGTCTTCTTGATAAGTATATTATATTTGTAGCCAATGCAAGGAATGTCATATTCAGAAAATAGAAATGAAGTATAGACAGTCCAACTAACATGGCTTACAGCTATATCAGTGGAATACAGTTTGATCAGATGCCCACTTATAATTGGCTAAAGGAAGCAACAATAGCTTACCCATCATATTCAGATTTAGTTCACTGATAAGATACAGAGAAATCTTTAGAGATAATTTATATTGAATGGAAGTACTTTTAATTAAATTTAGAAACACTCTATTGATCAGACTCAGATTGAAACCATTTAAAGTAAAAAGACATTAGTATAATCATTAATTAAAAGCAAAAAAATGTAAATTTGAGTTCAAGACCATTCATGAGGTAATATACAGGAATTATTTGTTATCTAAAAAGAGTAAGAAATTCAACTGCAGAATCTAGCCATGTGAACCATTACTCTAATCTGGTATTGTGAACACGAATATTATTTTTACAGGTATCCATTTGTCCATGCTTGATATTGCTCGCTTTGGGACTAGACTCTGCAATGCTATTTGTCAGAGATAATTTGCTCCCAAAATTAGGTATGACAGTACATGGCTTGTCTCTATACACTTATTAATTTTATTAAGTCTAAACAGATTGAGTATTTCCTCTTTTTTTACCACAAGCTTTTGCTCTTTCATCAGCCTTTGATTCCTTGCCAAATATAAATTATTAATTATATTTCTTGGTAAAATATTCTGTGTATAATTCTCATTTGGGATGACTTTCTATTTATTTCCATACCTATAAAATACATACCAAAATGATATAAAAATAAATTCCAACATATTTTTGTTAATTGAATTTAAAAATATGGAACCCCAATTAATCTTGCTCTTACTTCACTTAGGTATGCACTTTACTATGTGAAAGGAGACATTTAAGGCAAGTGATGCATTAACAGTCACTCTATTTTAGTCAGTATAAAAAATCTTCAAAAGCTCTACAAAATAAACAGTGACATATCCATTTCTGCTTTGAAACATTAGTAATACTGATAGCACATGCATTATTGTCATTAGACTTCAGAATACCTTCGATATGGGATTTCTGTAACATTGCTGTACTAATGGTTAAGACTTTATAATATTTTAAAGTAAACCTATACTCAATAGAAGTAATTAGTCTTAATAATTTCATTGTATTTTAGTCAGATAGTCATTGGCTAGCAATTTGTTTCTTGAAAATATAACAGTTTTGTTAATCTACTTCTATACTTGAATAAAACTTGTCTGTATAACACTTCTGTTAATCCACTTCTGCACTTGACTAAAACTTGAACTCTATCATGTGTCATCTTAATAAGCCTTGGTGTCATTTTCTGTTGACAATCAAAGGCCAGTCACATTGATCATCCAGCTCAGATAGCCTATGGCTGACTCTCAACTAAATTTCTGGCATTAAATTTTAGTTTTCTCTCTATAACAAAGTTCTCCATATACAGTCAGCTCATTTTAGCTGAAAATATCCCAACAACAGATAGGAAAAATCCCAACCTGTGCTAAAAACATACAGTATTCTTTTATCATTGCTCATTATAAAGAATATAATACAGCAACTACATTCGTGATATTTACGTTGTGCTGGGATTTGTAAGTAATTTGAAGATGATTCAACACAGGAAGGTTACAAAAATACACTATGCCACATTACATAAGAGACCTCAAGAACTGTTATTTTGTGATCTGCTGCAAAGTTACAGAACTATTGTCCTATGCATCTTCAGAATCACTTTCCTGGTCTTTCCAAGCTTCAAATCATGAGCATTCTAGGCATATTGAGCTCCCATTGCAGACACAAAGCCCTCAATGAATGCTACAACTAGAATTTTGAGATCTTTTTACACCAACCTTTAAAGCTGCATTGGGTTCTGTGTGGTCCTGAGATTCATTCTCCATGCATCCTTTCCCAAGTCCACACTTTTAAATCAGCAAGATTTGTTTTCATTTGTTAAAACCTCCCGTGTTCATGGATTGGTAGAATTAATATAGTGAAAATGACCATATTGCCAAAAGCAATCTACAGATTCAATGCAATCCCCATCAAAATACCTTCACAATTCTTCATAGACCTTGAAAGAAAAATACTCAACTTCATATGGAG
>JAQQSO010002106.1:0-14675 GCA_028658305.1 Pachyuromys duprasi | reverse complement strand
GTCCCTGTTTCCCTGAATAGGGTCTTCAGCCCTACACCAAGTTATCATGGGCCCCATCCGTGCGGGGGTTCCAGTCCACATCCACACATGGTCCTTGATTGTAGAAACCGTCTCTTACAAGACCCCTGTGCCCGGCTCAGTTTGGTCTTTGTGGAGCTCTTGTTCTCCCCAAGTCTCAACAACCTCCCCCAGATCTATCGTTACTCTCGCCCTTTGTCAGAGGCTTGATCTCGAGTCTTAATATCCGCTCTGATACATCGCTACATTGACCACCCACCCAGAAAGATTCTTATGGATCTTTGGCCTATGGTCAAACCCTGAAGAAGTTACTTCAAAAGTAGGTGAAAACTGCCACAGCAAGAGGTTAGAGAGACTTGGAAGTAGAGACAAGCCTCCAAAAAGCAGTTGGTATGGAGCTCATGTTCAGTCTGCAGCACTACGTTAAGCAAGCTGTGGTAGCTCATAGCAGCTTTCTAAACACTGATACCGTGGAGGTGAAGACAGACAGATCAAGATCTCAAGATTATCTTCATCTACATCCTATCTTTAAGTAAAACAACAAGAAGAAGGCAATGTCTGGGAATACTTACCATTTCACAGATTCCTTCAAATACAAGTTCTGTAGGTATTTTAAACCAGAA
This sequence comes from Pachyuromys duprasi, assembly GCA_028658305.1. Taxonomy (NCBI): domain Eukaryota; kingdom Metazoa; phylum Chordata; class Mammalia; order Rodentia; family Muridae; genus Pachyuromys; species Pachyuromys duprasi. The sequence continues at coordinate 14,034 of JAQQSO010002106.1, read as the reverse complement.
TTAAAAATTTACTAATAAGGGCTGTGTTAGGGGGGTCGGGGGCACATTGCAGGACATGTAGAATTTAACATCTACACTCCTAAGAATTCTTTCTTTAAGGGCAGATTGTTCAAGAAAGAAAGGTGTTTTCCTGCTATCTTCCTGGATGTACTTAGCTTTATTGTAAAGACAGAAGCTAGGAAGAGAATAGAGTAGAAGAGAAGGAAGTAGAACTTGTGGTAGAATGAATCAAAGGTGGCAGGTAGAAATAGTCCTGGGTGTATTGTGTTTGACCTTGATTGACCTTGAACAGGTTGAAGGTGCTAGGGCAGTACTAAGCACAAGAAAATTGTTCATAAAACTTAATTTCCATGTGTTTCTTTCTTTTTTCTTTTTTGGTGAGTGGGGGGAAGGAGTGTTTCTTTGTTTTGAAGAGGACACTGTGATGTTAATACAGAAAGTAGCCCATCCACCACATGCCCAATTCTCATAACTGCTCACACATGGAGAAGGTAATAATGACTAAAAATAGAAGGCTGAAAAAAGATCAAAGAAATAGAAATGTAGGAAGAAAATACACTCAGAGGTTAGAAGACAGGCAGGTTGAAGCTGAAATGTCAGAGTTGAGGCTAAAAGATAAATTAATGCCACATTACAAAAGACCTTGAAACAAACTGTAGGTCATTGCAACCTGAAAATCTAATTGAAAAATTTTGAGTTATTCTTTCATACCATTTAATTTTAAAATTTAAACCCTTTCAGGAAAGTTTTAAAGGTTTAAGTACCAAGATTAGAAAGAAAAGTATCTACTGCCAACTTCAATCAAAAAGGATGACAGATGTCACAAGTTTGGGGAAGTAAAAAAGTAAGGGACTCACTGACCAGTCTCTATTACTGTATCTAGCATTTAAAATGTATTTATTTAATAAAGTATTAGGTAAATCCATTATTATAATAATTAGAGTTTATAAGAGCAAAAGGATAAAATGAAAATTAACTTTTTATATAAAATAAACTTTTGGGTATGAAAAAATTATGAAAATAACCAGTTCAAAGAAGAAATATCCTGGAATCTTTATTTCCTGTGTGATTTCTGTCAGCCAGGTCTGTGACAGGCCAGCATGAGTAGCTAATGCTATTTTCGACTTCATTATTTTAAATATAGCAGACAGATCAAGAAAGTACAGTCTCTCTGGATATTGGTCAGAGAATATCTAGTATACTAGGCACACAGTTTTCGCTAAAAAAAAATAAAATGTTAAGCAAGTAATGTGTGATACAATGTTGTTGAGTTTTTTAAAAAGGAACCAAACAGATTAATTGGAAAAGAGATAATTCAAGTGTAGTTTTACAGCATCTTCAATTTGTCAAAGAGAATATAGGAAGGGAAACACACATAACTGTCTACTGAAGCATTCTTCAGTTGCAGGGCAGAGTCTAATTGAAATAAACCAGTTGTGATACTTTACAAAGTTGAGTGATTACACTGATTTATGCTGTTCTTTCTTTTTTTTCTGTCTCTTCATTCTCCTGTTTCTTTATTCTCCTGCGACTGACTTAACTTTCATTCTGTACAAGTACTGTAAATTATATGTGGGCTTATTTAACAGATGATCATTTAGTTATTACAAATTATCCAGAAATGAAAACTACTGATCAAATGCTATTCCACAAATCTGGGTGAAAGGAAGTACACTGTTACATTTTTTATTTATGTTTTCTCCAAGACTGTATTTTATAATCCACTTTTCCATTAATTTTCCCACATCTTTACCAATTTAGAATTAACTATTTCACTTTTTTCTAACTATATATAAAAAGTGGTTTCAATTTTAATTTGACCTATCATTTATGTATTTACCCATTTTCTTGTTTATAAATCTTTTGCTCATTTCCCTTGTATATATTTTGATCATGTGTTTTGCCCAGTTTTCTAATAATTTTTAATGTATTTTATTATGTGGCTGGTAAGATAGGTCTGTGTGTAAGGGTGCTTGAGGCCAAACCTGATGACATGATTTAGACATGTTTATAATCAACACATGCAAGTTTTTTTCTGACTTTCATATACAATATGGATGGGTCTCAAACACACACACACACACACACACACACATAAGGGAACACTGGCATATAGGCACATGAATATGCATACACATTAGATAAATACATACTTTAAAAAATCTCATTGCTAAAATCCCCCCAAATATTTATATGTTTAAGTTTAGATGAACATTTTTCCATTTTATAGAGTATAAGATTTATAGTCATATTAAGAAAGACAATTACATATTCAAGTAGAATGTTTTCAAATATAATGCCTACTTTAAAAAAATCACTGCAATGATAATTTAAACTTTCTCCCCATCTAGAATCTGTTTTTGTAAAAAGTAGGAAACATGGTTCTTCCTTAATAGCTTCCCCTTGTCAGGGGCATCACTGTTGACTAAGGATTGTTGGTACAAACATAATGAAACAAAACAGAGACAGACAAAAAGCAGATATTCAAATAAGGGCAGTCACACAATGTTAGGCTTTGAGTCCACTGATTAACCTCTTCTGCACTCAGTCTTCTCTCCTTATGTTTCTGTTAGTTGTTAGGCAGACTCTACTGCAGGCAGTCACCTATGCCTTCAGGATAGAACAGCTGAGGCCAGTTTAAACACTGAAAACACTCCATGTATTTGTTTGAAACAAGTCTCTCCAGGGAAACAAGGAAACAACCAATATATTTGCGTGAATATGTGTGTGTCTCTACATCCCATACCTACGTCCATACGTGTTCTTGTACTTTTTCTTTGGCTATTTTTCTTTTGTTTGTTAGTGTTTTGGTTGTTTTATCCTTTTCTGTTTTTTTAATTTAATTTTATCTTTTATTACTACTTTTTAGAAGTGTGTTTATTTTTCTAATGAAATAGAGAACGGGCATGTATTTGGGTGAAAGTTTAAGTAGGAAGATCTAAGAGGAGAAGTTGGAAAAGGAAAAAGTATAATCAAAATATATTTTATGAAAAAAAAGTATTTCAATATTTTTGAGAATTTGATAATTGGTTCTGCATTTACATCACATCTCAAAAATAGATAGATAGACAGTTGATAGATGATAGCATGCTGAGTCCATTAAGTATTACTTCTATGTGTTTGTGCTTAGTACTTGACATGGATAACCTATTAAGGTCCTTGTCCTGGAGGAGGCTGACACTTCCTTTCATAGCAATCACTAATTGGTTGTATCTCTTCATCTAGGTGAAGGACCTTGTGTTAATTCTTCATATGTATTAGCATACCAACTAATGTAAATATGTTGATTTTCTTTCAGTGGCCATATTTTTTGGAATTTCATAAGTACAGCTTTCTGTTATATGCTGAAAGCACTATCTTACAGCAAGTGTCTGAGTCCTCTGTGTCTTCCCCTCTTCTGCGATGTTCCCTAAGTGAAGCAGTTTTTTTGGTATTTTATCAATTGAGCTTAGGCACATCATTTCCAGATATAATCCACATTTTGATCAATTGTTTGTTTTTGTAATAATCCTTATCTGATGCATAAAAGAAACTTTGTTTATGGAGTATAGGAGACATGTTTACCTGTGGGTTCAAGAAATGTTTAGAATGAAGTTAGAAATTCTTCTGAATTAGGACAGTGGCAAATGATTTCCCTTGACTTTTAAAATGACCTTAGTATTATTCATCCTATTGTTATGCCTTCCCTTCTCTCTCCCTGTTAATACATCGCTACCCTGATTTTTTTCTCACTTTCTTCTTTATATGAACTGCTTCTAACCTCATCCTTTCCAGAGTTTTTACAACAAATAATGGCCCCTTTTAGTTATTGTTCCTGTGATTACTCTGCGTCATAAAGTCACTTCTAAAGATTAAGAATTAGGATCCATATGGCAAGAAAAAACACGTGGCATCTGTCATTCTGGGTCTTGGTCAGCACCTCAGTATATTTTCTAGTTCCATGCATTTACCTTCAAATTTAATGATCATGTTTTTTCTTTACAGCTGAGTAAAATTTCATAGTGTGTATGAAACATATTTTCATTGTTAATTTTTCACTTGATGGGCATTGAGTTGTTTTCAATCCTAGCTATTATGGATAAAGTGCCAATGAATGTGACTGAGCAAGTATTTGTGGGATGGAATATTGAGTCACAGACAAAATCCTTAGGTCAATGTTTTACTCTTAAATGACCTAGAAAATCATTGATCTCAGAATCACTTCAATCTTCAGTTTTGTGACATGTAATATATTAAATAGAATTGAGCATACTGAGAAATAAATCCAACTAAACATATGATAAAAATTCATCATAGATAAATATATATTTATGCATGTGTGTTGTACACACGTATAGAATTATATATAATATATATGATATATATCATAAATATGTCTCAATAAGAGCTTATTACTTTCTTTGTTCACAGAGACCCTACATGTGAGCTATAATATCCCTGCTGCTTACCTCACTTGCTGCAAGCTAAAAGAAATATATGTTTCCCTCTTTTTAGACTATGCTTGAGTTTATGTCAGGATTGCTCTGGTCAAGAGGTGATCCCAGTGTGATCACTCAACAGGTGTCTTTGGATAACATTGTTTTCACTGAGTGTAGCCTAAATTTGGAAGCAGATTAATGAGTCTCTTCATACTTGACTCATCTTGAACATTTCATGAGTGTTGAACATCTGATGGGCTAATTTTGCTTCCAGAACCCTCATCAGCATGATCTTGCACAGTCACACACATTAGTTTAATGCTCAATAGATATATAACTACAGGGGGATTAAGAACAAAAAAGGAACTTGTGAGGTTTGAGAACAACTGCTCTACAGAATTGATAGCAGTGACTGGTACATGCTGACGAAACCAGTTTAGGCTCATATCATTCAAAGAGGTTCTGTTACAAGTGGAAGCAAAATATATAAAGTGCTACACTCGCTGTACAATGCTGCTTAGAGCTACTATGTTTACATCCTATTTTGACAAGAAGAGATTTTTCAGTATGATGGAAAATGATTTCATGGATTATAGAAGAATTGCAAGGTGAACTGGGTCTATGGACCCAGCAGTGTTTACAACCAGAAATGAATGAGCTACATTAGAGCTATTAATCTTGGCTAACTTAATGAGGTTATGTATTATTATTCTCTTCTTATTTGCATGCCTAAATTTGTTCTTGGTTTGTATATATGTTTTGCTTTCCCTTTGATCCTTGTGGTCTCCTTCAAGTTTCCAATGCTTTGCACTTCAATTGTTAAACATAGCATTTTTATACTTTGTAGTTACCTGCTGTAGTTCAGTAATGTTTATTCAAATCACAATGAAACCTTAAATGATGTTAACGTTATCTTCCTTCTACATTATTACTATGATGTATTGACATTTGAATTATAATATTGAGACATGAGAGATATAGTTCAGGATGTAAACTCATGAAATGTTGGATCTGGTTACAGAACTGCCATGCTTCCTAGATATTTAGTCTTACTTTTTCTTTATTTAGAGTAAAATACAACACATTAAATATATTTCACTATTCTTCTGTAGACCATAACTGGGAATATTTTAAATTAGAAACATTTGTCTAATCTTATATATGTATATATGTAATCTCTTATATATAAATATATACATATAGAGAGAGAGATACAAATTTAAACATAAATATACTCTTGTAAACAAAAGTTATTTTGACTGAAAATGGAAAGAAAATGTTTGTAGAAATAAGGTATCTTTAGGGGCATTTTTTGCTACCTGTCCTAGCTCCCAAATAATAAAACAGAGACATTAGATTGATTCAACAAACTTTAAGCTCTATAATTGGTCAGATAGTGGGTCATCTATTCTAACCCAATTTCACTAGTCTGGGGCTATCTCCCACCTTGTTCCCTTTTACTTCCAACCTCAGTCTTACCTTGGTCTTATGCTGTAACTCTGTGTCCTCATATCAAACTCCTTCCAATCCTCTTCAAGGCAAAGCCTCATGAGGAATTCCTGTCCCTCTCATCCTTTGGTTCCTCCCTGAGACCTGATGACTGGGAATAGATGTCCAGACTCCTGTCCAGTCATTGGCTGTTCAGATTTTTAATAATCAATCAGAGATAATTGGGGATCATAATTTATACAACATTGATAGTTGACACAAGAGATTCTTCATAGAAACACCAATGACCATGTCTAGACTGTAACCATATCTTAGGAAGCAGAAATCAGCATTTAAATACATAGTGCACAAGACCATCCCCCAACAAATGCTAAGTGTTAACCCTCCACCATACAAAAAAGTTTGTTATTTTTTAATTAAATTTTTATTTTTATATCAATTATATTTTATTTATTTTGTATCCAAGCTGTAGCCTCCTCTCTCATTCCCTCCCAATCTTACTTTCCCTCCCTCATCTCCTCCCTGACACTTTCCAAGTCCACTGATAGGGGAGGTCCTCCTCCCCTTCCAACTGACCCTATCTTATCAAGTCTCAACAGGATTGGCTACAATATCCTCCTCTGTGGTCCAGCACGGCTGTTCCTCCCTTGGAGGACTGGGGAGGCCAGAGATATCCTAAACATAGACTGTTTATTATCTTTCAGTAAATGTTTATAGTTCCCATTCACCTATATAATTTTAGTTAGGATTTAATAGGAGGGAAGAAGCAGAACAGTGGTTTAGATCATAAGCCCTGAAAATATCTGGGACAATGGATTTCAGATAATAGGAATAAATAATGTAGATGTCCAGAAAACAAATCACCAGAAGCAAAGAGGATTAATTTTTGGAAATTCCCCATGTTTTCTTGCAATTAAAACAAAGCTCTCCTTGAATTGGAAGTATTTACACTGAAAAAATTTGACAGGAAATAATAACTTATAGATACCGTCAGAACAATTAAATTTGAAATTAGGCCAAAGGATTAAGGTAGAAGCCATGAAGCAGAACAACAAAGCTAGGACTGAGAGAAACTAGTTTAAAAATTTTTTTTTTTGTGACAAGGTGGATTGAGTGGCAAGCAAAGAGCCAGAGTGTTTCAGAAAAAGAGAGGTATGTTGTAATCTGGGAGAACATTTTAGAAAGGAAAAGAAAAACACAAACTGGTTAGGAAAAAAATGTTTTATTCATACTAAAATGGATGGATGATAACAGATTCATTGGTCAATTCTGAATTAAGAGAAAAATTCAAAAATATTGGACTTCTCAACATTGTTCAATATTTTTCTATTTTATAGTCAAATGAGCTATTGGTTGTTTCACCATCTAGAACATGATATTATTTGTATTTTCAACTTTCTGAAAGGAACGGCATATAGAGTGAAAGTTTACATTAGTAGCATGCTGACCTTCAGAGAAGCTGTGATTTATACAAAAAATTCAAATATATCCAAACTCCCAGTCACTTATTAGGACTTCATCTACAGTCATATACGGGCTTGTGAACGTGTGTGTGTGTGTGTGTGTGTGTAAATACATGGATATACTACTAAGAGTATATACATATATAGACTAAACAACAAATAGGTTTTATTCCATAATGACAGAAAGTAACAAAAATACCCAGAAAATGCATGGTGCTCTAAGCCTGAACCCAGCACCCAAGAAGTAGAAGCAGGAGGACTGCTAGAAATTCAAAGGAACTCTGGACTACCTAGCAAGTTTCTACAACACTGTTTGACATAGCAAAAACACACACAAACACACAACAACAACAACAACAAAATAAACACATAAACAGAATGCATGGAAGTTGATATGGCATGGTAGATAAATGTACTTTGGGTCAAACCTGACTACCTGGGTTCAATTCCTGGGTACCTTATGATAGGAGAGAACCAATTCCCACAAGTTATCTTCTGGTCTATTCAACCACAGTGTGGCATATATATACACATATATCTACACACACTGAATGAATGAATGAATGAATGAATGAATGAATGAATGAATGAATGAACAAATAAACAAACAAGCAGATAAACAAATGAACAAATTGTGTAGTTTGGGATTCTTGTGGGACTCCCAACACTAGGAACAAGGGCTCTGTTTGACTTTTTCTTGCTTTTGTAACCCTTTCCTTCCTTGTGTGTTGCTTTTTCCAGCCATAATATGAGGGGATGGGCCTACTCCTACTGCCACATGATGTACTACAGAAGGCTAGCTCTTTTCTAAAAGGAAAATGGAGAAGTGAATCTGGGGGGAGAGAGGGTGGAAGGAGAAGGGCTAGGAAGAGAGGAAGAGGAGAAATTGTGGTCAAAGTATAATATATAAGAGAACAAACACAAAGAAATAATTTAAATTGAGAACAATATTTAAATGCAAAACAAACTTTATGTCAGGTGTGGCGGTACACAACAGCTATCTTAGTACTTAGGCTGAAGCAGGAGACTGAGGTCATCCTTGAATGCAAAAATTCATGGATAGTCTGAGTTACATGGAACTGCTTTCTAATATAGAAAGTGGAAAAATGTAGATTGCAAAACAATGTAACAAAACCTTTGGATATGATTAGTTTTCAAAACTGTGAGTGGTGAGGTGAAGCATACCACATGGTCAAGTATCAAATAGCCAAAAGTTGAGAACAACATTATTGTCAACTTAAGAAAAATTATATCAGCTGAGGAAAAACAAAACAAAACAAAACAAAACAAAATATAATCAACCAACCATTGCAGACTGGTATTTGCTATGTGGGAGAAACTTATTTGTTTCTAAGGTAGTTATGACAAACAACTTTGCCATGAAAACAATATGGGTGCCAATAAAGAAAACTGACTTTTGAAGCTGTAGTACTAACTAAACACAGTAAATGTACTAGATAAAGACAAAGACAGAAAGATGACAGTACCACGGACTTGAAAGACATTTTGAAATTCATTGACTGCAATAGATGTAAGGATAGGAAGAGCCTAAGTATGATGTCACTTTCTCCTTTAATCAACTTCTTTTATGTCAAAACCCTTCGCAGGAAGAAATAAAAAAAATGACAATGGGGGGTAAGAATGCATCCTAATTGTCTGCAGCCTAGTTGAAATGTAGACTCAGAGTGCACACAGCTATGGGATCAAACCTTATGCCCCCCAAATAAAGATTAAAATGACAATTTTGACTATTGCTCATATAGTTTGCATGGAAAATCCAAATAAAGATATTTATAAACTAATAAAACAAGTGTGTGTTTAATACTAAATGCAGAATGTTTGGTTATGAGTCTCAGCATCGGCTTTGAAACACTGCTAGGTAGAGTCTTTTAGTGGCCCTCTGTGGTATGCTCCTGTCCTTTACTTGTTTTCTCCTACTTCCAACGTCCATCTCATTTGTGTTCCTAAGTGAGGCTTGATCATCTTACTTAGGGTCCTTTTTCTTGTTTATCTTCTTTAGGTGTACAGATTTTAGTATGTTTATCCTATTAGTACCCATTTAGGTGTGAGTATATACTGTGTGTGCCTTTTTGCTCCTGGGATACCTCCCTCAGGATGAGCTTTTCTAGATCCCATCATTTGCCTGCAAATTTCATGATTTCCTTGTTCTTAATTGTTGAATAGTATTCCATTGTGTAAAAGTACCAAAATTTCTGTATCCATTCCTCTGTTGAGGGACATCTGGGTTGTTTCCAGCATCTAGCTATTACAAAGAAAGCAGCTACGAACACGGTTGAGCAAATGTCCTTGTATATTTGAGTATCCTTTGGTTATATGCCTAGGAGTGGTATAGCTGGAATTTAAGCAAAAAAAAAAATAACAATTAGAGTCATACCATTGAAAATAGATCCGTACCACCTAACTGGTGTCTACTTTTGCTATAAAGCCTAAAAAGAAATCATGACAAGACTCTAAGAGAAAACTAGAAAATACTTAATGCCCCTCATCTGCTGTTTCCTTTCTCTTGGCACTATCAAGCATTCACTAGAGAACAAACAAACATAATCCTGAGCTTTGGTTTTAATAGAAAACGCTCTAAGTTTCTTTATATGCCCTTATTTCGTAATTTATGAAATGATGATTCTTAAATTCCCTTTGTTTTTACATTCTCTGCTTAAAAGCATTCTAAGGATTAAAATATTAAGACACAATGTGAACACTGTGAGACTGAAGTTGTTTGTGACAGTTATTACAGTTTCTCATAGATCCTAATGGATTAAACATCACCAACCTGTTATCTGCCCCACCCCTTCTCCCATTCAGTTTCCTCCTTCCATTTACTTTAGATGTAGTTCCTGTTCTGATTTAGATTCAAGTATATCTCCTTGGACTCCCCCTGGCTTCTTCGGGTCTATGGTTTATAGTATAGTTATCCTGTATTAGATGGCTAATATCCACTTTAAGTGCACACACACCAAGTGTGTCTTTCTGGGTCTGGGTTACCTTATTTAGAATGATCCTTTCTAGTTTCATCCATTTACCTGCAAATTTCATGGTTTCCGTAGTTTTTTGTGTGTTTGTTTGTTTGATTTTTCAGTTTATTTTTTATTTTACTCTCATTTTTTATTTACTTTACATACTTATTGTAACCCCATCCCTCATCCCCTCCTAGTTGCACCCTCTCTCCCTCCTCTATCTTCCTCCCCATCCCTTTTACCTTAGAAAAAAAGGAGCCCCATTTCCTAACCATTCTAGCTCATCAAGTTGCCTCAGGACTGAATATATCTCTTTTCCCTGTGGCCTGGCAATGCAGTCCCACCAGGGGGAAGTGACCAAAAATTTAGAGTGTCAAATGTTTTAATTTGGATTTCTCAAAAGGGGAATAAAAGGATTCCTCATCATCCACATTTAAATATTCTGTATTTTTCTTAACTGTTTATGATATCAATGGCCATATAACACTTTTTAAAGGAAAATATGGTGTGTGTGCATGTGTGTGTATTTTAGGTACAATTTCGATCACTAAATTTGATCTATATTCAGAAACAGTAGAAAAATACTTTTGAATTACAATTATTTATATATATATATGTATATATATATATACATACATTAAAAAGAGAATCATAAAACCCTATGATAAGGAAAACATCTTTTGGGGAATTAAAGTGACTAGTGAGATGTTGGAAAGATGAGGGAAATAATACACAAGTTCATAAGAACATCAGCAGGCTGACTAATGTCCTCCATTCAGGTTTGATGGCAGCTTATCATCCTCCACCTGTGCACTCCTGACTGCATTAATGCCTGCTTTACTCCGTCCTGGAAAAAAAATGCACATCAGATTTTTCTTAGAGCATTGTAAACATGTTCAAAGACAGTCCAGGGTGAAGATGTGTTTTTGGTGCAAATTGCTTTTTAATATTCCTAGACATATAAACCTCCCCACAGCCGTCCTCCTCACACAACTCCAGATTAACCTAATGATCTGACTATAACAAATTGTCGGACCGCATTTTGCTGCCAAATGTTTTACAGTTAAGCTGTTGCTTTCTGCTTGCCCCTTTTTGTTCAGCCAAATGATATGCTGCTCAGTTCCATGGTACAGTAAAAAGTGATACACAGGGATTTGGAATGGATGTAATAATGTACACAACAAGACAAATACCATTAATTTCTTTCCAATGCAGTCTACAGTGCATACTCTGTATTTAGTAGTAGAATTACAGCTTTATTGAGAAAACATAATATAGAGTGATTTATTTTATTGTTGCTTACCATTCAAACAGTAATATTTGTTAGCATAATATGATAATTTCTAATCATAAATATTGTATGGTGTTTTCCTGTTCAAAAAATGTTTTGTGTTTTCTAATTTTATTGTTAGATAAACAACTTATAATTGTGTAGTAATAACATTTGTCTTCTGGTGTACCTCAAGTATAATTTTTAACAAAGATTTAAGTGTCGCTTGATTATTACAAGACTATAGTGTCGGTCCTCTGAGAAGACAAAGCAAGCCAAAGACATATTGCTACAGTTCACATAAAGCACTGATAATGACAGTAGTTTGATTTTATGTTTTTGCAATCTTTATTTCAAAATCTATTCATTTTCAAGATGACTACAGCCATCTAATTATGCAGTATTTGATTCTGTATGGAATACATATATTGAATATGTAATCTCATGAAGATTTAACCACATGGGTTTCAATTTTACAGGATTTGAATACTGTTTAAATTAATTATCAACGTGTATCTTCATAATATCCACAATTCCAATTTACAAGCATATACAGTCTTTAATTTATTAAAATTAATAAAAATATATTATTTCCCAATACCTAGAAGATCTCAATGACTGATTTAAGTGTAGGTTATTATCAATGTAACTTGTACCTAGAAATAAAATAGCTGTTTCAAGGAGATAGAAATCATTGATGTTATTTAATTTCATGTCAACAAATTTTAATTAAAATGAGTTTGCCTTATTTGCTTAGGCAGTCTTTTCAGTCCCATCCACTGATCTATTGAGATTTGTTGTTGTTGTTGTTGCTTACTTACATTATTTTAGGATCAAACCTGTGGTCTATCACTCTGCATTTTTTGGTAAATTCTGCTAATCCACACATATCAATCTTACCCATTGCTTTAGTGTAAAATCTCTGTGTAGTATAGCATCTTCATAAAAAATGTCCTTTTTAATGCATAGTATATCATTCTAAAGGAGATAAAATATAAAAAATAAACTTGCAAAGAAAATATGAGACAATCTTAATAATAATAAAATTTCATGTGACCAATTTCCCATGCAAATTAATTTATATACCACCTATTGCAACCAGATCAATAATATTCTACTATACATATACACCACAGTTTTTATACATTCATCTGTTGAATGGAATTTATTTTGTTCCCATTGTGGCCTAAATATGATTGTGCAGTACCTCTACCATATGGTAACTTGGTGTGTTTGGATAGCTATTCAAGAAGAGTTATACAGTGATTATATCACATTTCTATTTTTAGTTTTAGGAGTTTGTTTTTCATTTTACTCTTGATGTAAAAAGACAACATGACCTCAGCAGCTCTCATAAAGAAAGCTTTTATTGGGGGTTGCTTGCAGTTTCAGGTTTATAGTCCATTACCATTATGTTAGGTGGCATGGCAGGACACATGGCCTTGTAGCAGTAGCTGATACCTACAATCTGATCTGCAGGCAACACAGAGAGAGAGGCAAGAGACACTGGGACTTATAATTAGCTTTTGAAACCTCAAGCCCTTGTTGTATGGTTGAGCATCTTTCAGATATATACCCAGGAGTGGTATAGCTGGATCTTGAGGTATCACTATTCCTAATTTTCTGAGAAACTGCCAGATTGATTTCCAAATTGGAAGAATTCAACTTTAAATTTCCACCAGCAATAGAGGAGGATTCTCTGTATTTCCATATTCCTCTATTGAGAATTCTCTGTTTAGCTGTATACCTCATTTTTTTAAAGTAGATTTCTTGGCTTGTTGGTGTTTTTTTTTTTTAATTATTTTTTTGTTATCAATCACAGGTTAGGTACTTTGCATCCCATGCGTAGCCCCCTCCCTCATTCCCTCCCACCCTCCCCAACCATCCCTCATCTCCTCCCCGCCCCCTCTAAGTCCACCAACGGGGGAGGACCTCCTCCCCTTCCATCCAACCCCAGCCCATCATGTCTCCTCAGGGCTGGCTGCAATGTCCTCCACTGGGATCTAGCCAGTCTGTCACTCCCTGGCTATTGGGGGGGAGGGGTCAAAGAGTCAGCCATCAAGTTCAAGACTGAAAAAACAGTCCCTGTTTCCCTCACTATGGTCTTTAGTCCTACACAGAGCTATCATGGGCCCCATCTGAGCGGGGGTTCCAGGCCACATCCACACATGGTCCTTGATTGTAGAAACCGTCTCATACAAGACCCCTGTGCCCTGCTCAGTTTGGTCTTTGTGGAGCTCTTATTCTCCCCAAGTCTCACCAACCTCCCCCATTTCTATCATCACTTCTCGCCCTCTGCCAAAGGCTTGATCGCGAGTCTTAATATCTGCTCTGATACATCGCTACATTGACCCCTCCAGAGGTCCTCCTTGGCATGCTCCTGTCCTGTTGCTTGTTTTCTCCTCCACTCAATATCCATCCCATTTGTTCATCCAAACGAGCATTGATCATATCCACCT
>JAQQSO010002104.1:0-14677 GCA_028658305.1 Pachyuromys duprasi | reverse complement strand
CAGGGAAATTTCTCCAGGTAATAACTGGGTGTCCCTAGGGTTTTCCCACTTGATTTTCTCACCGTAGGAGTTCTGCTCACCTGGCACTCACAATGCTGGCGTTTTAGGTCCCAGAGTTCAGTCTCCTGGTCGCTGCGTTGTTTCTGCTCTCCTACTCCTCAGACACAGTGTTCTCTCGTGGCAGCCATCTTGGATCGAGAGAATATCAGTTTCTAATAATCAAAAATTCTATTTTTGTAGTACTAATTACAAAGTTGTTATTTATAATTTAATAAATATATTCATAATTTAAATGATACTTTGTTCAGATCCTCAAAATCATTCTAAGGGAGGATATTTTACATTCTTTAATGAATGGTGTGAAGTCACTTAGCTAATAGACTAATCTCAAACAGGCTGTACTTAGTATAGAACTATAGCAGAACTCACTTAACTCTAATAATATATGCCTTGCCTGAGTTAATAAGACACTTTCAGTTCCTGCCCTTTAATATCCTAAATCTTAAAGAAGCATCAGAGTCAGGCCAAGATCATGCATTCACTTTCACAAGGAAAAATGAATAGCTGATGAACTTGATAGTTCAAGTAAATGTTGATCTTATCATCTCATTTGTCACAAATACTTATCAAGGTACATAACATGGGGCTAGCTTCACTTGCTCAATTCTTGTTAAAAAGCAAACACTACCTAGCCAACTCAAAGACTCACGTTTCCTCATTCAGATCAAGAATAGAATTAAAGAGTTGGTTCCAGTTGATTCCTCTCAATGGAGACATGCATGGACTTATGCAAAACATGGCTTCAGCTGCACACTAGGACTAGAAAGAATGTCTTATGAGTTAGACCAAAGGATAACTCTCTTTTGGAAGGCATCAATATTTTGAGAAAGGACATGTTCTACTTACTATATAATTCAAATGACAAGGTAAGTTTCTTAGATTTATTTCTGTGTTCCTCATCAGCAGAAAATGACAACACATTTGCCGACTGTTTCACAGATAAATTGACATAACAATGTGTTTGTGGTAGTAACATGTGAAATGTTGCTTCAGGTTTTACAGGCTTTTTTAGGGCCTTGTGCCTAGCAAACGATCTCTTCTTGTATAATGTAGAGACACAGACTAAGTGGTTCAAGAACTTTGTGGCTCTGTGGTATAGGGTTTCTAGGACATCCAGCCTCGCCAACCAGAACAAGGCCACATGAATGATGACAGTCAGCTCGGGAATACTGTCAGTATGACAACTTCGCATTGACAGTGTACTGAACCTCATAAAATTGAGTTTATCTCGACCACACCGCTCATATTCAAGGTAATGCTGCAGCTCAGCGTGTTCTGTGGACATGTGCTATCCCCAATGACTCAGACATTCTTGCTATGGGAGGATACTGAGGCAAGTCTGTCCTGAAAACACAAAATAAAAAGCCAACAAAATAAGGAAGGGTGTCTCAAAAATCTTAGTATTGTTTTACAATTGTTTCTGGCTTGGGTGATGGGAACTTTACTGAGGTTTGTGCATCTTAAGTCCAGTTTCTTCTGTTATTGACCTAGAAGCCCAATGTTTTTAAAATCAGTTTTCAGTATTACTTTAAATGTGTTTATGGGGTTATTTGCCTCCCCCTCCCCCAGGATTAGTACCTTATAACCTATAATTACTTTCACACTGAAATAGACTCCCTATTGAAGTGAACCTTATGCTATTCACTTTTTTTCCTGGGAAGCTAGACAAGGAAAGGCTTATTGTATTCAAAAGTGTAATGTCTTCACATATTTTAAGTTTCGGAGATTGGGCATCTCAATATCAAAGAACCGTTTGCATATTCACAGTTCAACCTTTCCTCAAAGTCATGCTGTTGGAATAAACATAACTTTATATATGTCATTTGGTTGTGGCTGACAAAAACTAAAAATGTTGCCATGAATTAATATAGTTTTCTTAAGTAAAACCTAAGGGTATAGATCATAGAGAGATTAATCTAAATGAAGGTGATTCATTACTGAGTCGCACAAAAATATTTGGAAGTTTTAGAGTCAGTTTAGATTTTATAATGATAAAAATAGTTAAGTCTGAACATCACAGTGTAAGATTAATGTAATCTGATTATTTTAAGTGGGATTTAATTACAAAGTTACACTATGTCTGAATTTTCATTTATTTATTTTGACAGTTCTTTCAGTATTTTAGTATGTTTTTCATGTTGAAAAATATAACCTTTCATCTCTGTCTTCTGAATAATTTTACTGATTTTTCTACCAAATGTTGTATTATATAGGTTAAGAAAACAAAGTAATGTTTGTTTGATCATAAGATGTGCAGGTAATGTGAATATATTTTATTTTGTGCAGCAGTGTTATACAACCCTGTTATTAGTTCTGAGAATGAAAGAGGATCACTTGTTTCTGCACGTATATGTTAATAAAGTTGGCCCTTATGCTAATTGTGTTTTCTTTGGCTAGGCTGAAATTAATTTAATTAATGCTGTGTATTAGTTTAGAAGTTTTTCCTTGTAGTAGGGCATATGCTATGATTTAAAAAACAAAACAAAGCAAAAAACCAAAGGCCATAACCAGTGGCTAAAGATATGCTTTCAAAAAACTCATCCAGGCCTGAGTGTGTTAAAGACCATGCCCACACATTCATCCATCTCATCCCATTTTCTTGGACCCTCAGAGGGATGCTACAGGCAGTTACAGTCTGACAGAACTTCCTGGAATTTGTGGAGAACTATTCTGTCTAGCAAACAAACTGATGCCTCTGGCTTTCAATTTTCTTTTGATTTTTCTGACTTTCATGCAGCCAGTCTACAGGAATCTTTGAAAGTTGCCAGAGGTCACTTGAGAAACCTTGTAGAGCCTACGGTGGTCCTGAAGGCAGGGCTGCTGTGTCTGCTTCCCCAGTGAACTCTGTGCTGAAATTCCAATAAAATGTGAGAACATTCTTTACCTTCCCAGTAGTTTTGACTTTTAGGAGGGTGCTGAGAGAGAGTCTTGCTGCCTGTCTCAAAATATATCATCATTTAAAAATTTTTCATTTTCTCCTACTTCCAATGTCCATCCCATTTGTTTTTCTAAGTTAGGATTGATCATCTTTCCCCGGAACCTCCTTCTTGTTTAGCTTCTTTAGGTGTACAGATTTTAGTATGTTTATCCTATCTTATAGGTCTAGTAAATACTTATAAGTGAGTATATACCATGTGTGTCTTTCTGCTTCTGTGATACCTCACTCAGGATGATCTTTTCTAGATCTCACCATTTGCCTGAAAATTTCATGATTTCCTTGTTTTAAATTGCTGAGTAGAAATCCATTGTGTAAATGTACCACAGTTTCTGTATCCATTCCTCTGTTGAGGGACATCTGGGTTGTTTCCAAGTTCTGGCTATTATGAATAAAGCTGCTACAAACATGGTTGAACAAATGTCTTTGTTGTGTACTTGAGCATATTTTGGATATATGCCTAGGAGTGGTATAGCTGGATCTTGAGGAAGCACTATTCCTAATTATCTGAGAAAAGACAAATGGGGTGGACGTCGGAAGTAGGAGAAAACAAGAAACAGGACAGGAGCCTACCACAGAGGGCCTCTGAAAGACTCTATCTAGCAGTGTATCAGAGCAGATGCTGAGACTCATAACCAAACCTTGGGCAGAGTACAGGGAATCATATGAAAGAAGGGGGAGTTAGTAAGACCTGGAGAGGATGGGAGTGCCACAAGGACCAAATATATGTGGGCACAGATTTTCTGAAACTGATTCTCCAAGAAGGACCATGCATGGATATGATCTAGAACCCCTGCTCAGACATAGCCCATGGCAGCTCAGCATCCAAGTGGGTTCCCTAGTAAGGGGAACAGGGACTGTCCCCTATCAGTGGACTTAGAGAGAGGCAGGGAGGATATGAGGGAGGGAGGGTGGGATTGGGAAGGAATGAGGGAGGAGTTACAGCTGGGATACAAAGTAAATAACCTGTAATTAATATAAAAATAAAAATTATATAAATTTTTTTCATCTCATTTCAAACTTCCTTAAAAGCCTTATACCTAGAGTATACAAGCGTGTACTTAATTTGGCCTGGGTGCAAAGGTCCATCCACAAATGCAGAGTTTAGTGACTACTTATCTTAGAAGTGGTTCTTTTGGCTAGAAGTAACATCAATCTGTTTGAGCTACATTAAACAAAAGTAGAGAATCAGTCGTAGGATATTTCATTTCTCCTTGGGGCCAGAAATTGTGTTGGGTCTCAGGCAAAATGGACTGAAACTATAGGGTCATTGGCATCTAAGGTACTTACCTTCTGTGACTTCTTTTCTCCCCTCCTCTCCCTCTCCTCTCCTCTCCTCTCCTCCCCTCCCCTCCCCTCCCCTCCCCTCTTCTCTCTTCTCCTCTCCTTTTCTCAGGTCACATGGTCACATGCTGGCATTGGCCCTGTTCTCTAATCTCTTTCAACAGCACATCTTCCTGTGCTTTTTGTGTGCCCACAGCAAGCTGCATACATCTCTGAAACTCAGTAAAATGTTATTTGTATATGTTAAAAGTTATTAAGTGTGTGAAGGAAAACATACTGATATATGTAATTCTAAATTAGAGTCTGTGGTAGCTTCTATTGTTCATTGTACCAGGTTGTCTTGAAGTTTGGAGATGGCAAAATTTCTGATAAGTTTCAAAGTAAATGATTAATGGTGACAGAATCAGTCACATAGCTTTAGAAAGCCACAATGACAAAGTGAACACACTGGCCTGAATCGTATTTATGGAAATAAAAACTAAGTGAAAAGTAAGCACTTTAACCTGTGATGTCAGTTATTTCAAACATGGAAGTTTATTTACTGATAACTGCAGTTTTAAGTCATTTTCAAATCATAGTATAAATCCATTCTATCTTGAATACAATGTTAAAAGACATGATAACATTCTATATGTAAAATTTCATTGTCAAGTCTCCTGATCAATAATGCACAATATAACCAGGATTAAAAAAATTCAAAATTCATAGGTTCCTCTTTTGTAGTGTCAGATAAAGTGAAGACAGCTAACTCTGATCAGGTTGCTAATCTAATGAAAGCTAGGTAATTACTCTCTTCCTAGTTATGGGGCTTACTTTTGACATTTTGGCTATTAAATTGGCATACTCTACAATGATTTAAAACTGCTGCTTCGTCCACACTAAAAACATATTGATTAAATACTTATGAACGTGTTGAGAAAGTGAATGTTGGGAAGAATGAGCCAAAATAACTATGCAGATTTTGGTAGCCTCATAATAATCATTCAAAATTGAATGCTTGCTTACTTCTTGACAAAGTCACTGTAAACCAAGAGATTCATTCACATTATAAACTTAGCTTTATTCATGTTTTTTTTTTCTCAAGTACTAGTTGAATAAAAAGGTAACCATCAAAACAGGCTGTTTTCCCACATGCTTGAATCCACACACTTGGAGAAGAAAGCTTTAACTTCACAGGCAGGGTTATGGCAAAAGACAACATGGAATAGTGGCACAGTCTTCTGGTCTGGATACTTCTCTGGATTCAAGCAGATATATCGGGCACAAAGCATGTCTGCTATTGCTTGTTTACATGTACCTTCCCTTGAGAATCTCAGAGTTTCAAGAGCACATAGTGAAGTTGGTTGTAGAACTCATCAATCATGTGAAATGATGGGCTGTGCATCTTTGACTTCCTGAGCATTATTCTTGTCTATGGTTAAAACTCTTCAAATGTAGGCATGGGCAAAGATTTTCTGAAGTGTTTTCAAACAGCACATAATCCTCATAAGACTTAACTAATAAAATTAGACAAAAATAGAAACTTCAGCAAAGCAAGCAAAGCAATTACCACAGTGAAGAGACAGCCTACAGAATGGAAGAAACAATTTCTAGCTACATATCAGAAATTATAAAATACATTAAGAACTGTGAGAATTAAGAACCCACACAACAAATCATCCAATCAATAAGTAGGCAGATAATAGTTTTAGAAAGAAGAAGCAGAAATAGTCAATAAGTACTTGAAAAAGTATTCAACATCTTTAGCCTCAATAAAAGTAAAAGTAAAACTGCTTTGATGAATTTATTTTACTTTAATCATAATGGATATCAAAGGGAAAGGAACAAGAACAGATACAGACAAGGCTGTGGGGAAGAGAAATGATTATTCAGTCTTGGTATGGATGTAAACTAGATCAGCCATTAAGTGTAAAGGTTCTGGAAAAATTTAAACCAGAACCACCATAGTCCCATGTGTACCACCTAGTCAAAGAACCTATTCAATGATGGAGAGGCTTGCATCTCTATGTTTCTTGTTTCACTACTCAGAACAACCAGGAAGTGGAAGCAGCCTAGATGTCCAGCAGCAGATGAATAAATAAAGAAAATATGATAGATATACACCCCATTTTTAGCTCAAAAGAATGAAATGAGGGCATTTTATAGGAAAAAGAATGCAATTGGAGATCATTTTGTAAAAAAATCAGAGTAAAAAAATGTTGCATACTTTGTTTTATACGTAGTGTCTAGAACTGTGTAATTATGTAGGACATGAAGGTGTTACCATGAGATGAGCTCTTGAGGGTGGGAGAATGGATGGCAAGGAAACGAGTGTGACAGGAAAGCAATACCAGAAAAACCAGTGGCCTTCTTTTCCCGTTATTTTCACAAATAAAAAAAGAATAGATTCAAACAGAAAGCTCAAAAATAATTTTATTATATTTTAGAAGAAAAACTCCCAGGCAAGCAACCTATAAATCTTGGTAGCTTTTCAGAAAGGGAATGGAGAAGAGATCAGAAAATAGTCATGCTTTTTTAGTTAAGCCAGCATAAAGATTATGTATGTGCCAGTGTGCAGACACGTGGCTCTGAGGCAACTTCAGACAGAGTAAGGATACTCAGAGCATTAGGAGAAGCACACCTAAAACACAGAATGGGGAAAAGAAAACAAACAAAAAGCTGCATGACTGTGTCACTAGGGGATGAGAATTTTGGCAATGAAAAAAAATTATCTCATGAAATGGATAATTTTTCCACCTGCATCTTTAGTGTGGTTTAAGGTATAGCTTATCTTTCTACCTCCCTGTAGGGTGACTCACTATCCAGGTCATTGACTTACCCCTTGGAATTTTAGGTCTTTGCCAAGGCCAGAGGACATAAGAAATTGGAATTTCCTTTGGCATACCCGGCAGAGTACTAAACACATTTCTGGAACTATTCATGTGGTCCCTGCCCTGAGTGCTCCTTCTAGTTGCGACCTTTTAGTCTTATCCAAAGTAGAAGGTAGACTATTTGGGGAAGAAGAAGAGGTGAGTAAAAGTAGAACAGCAGTGATAGAAAAGAACAGTGGGGGAAGAGGAAGAATAAGAACAAGGTATAGTGACATGCATGCATGAAAATGACTTAAAGAAGCTCAGTACTTTCTATCATAACAACAGCAACAAAATCATCAAAATAAGACCGATAAAATCCCTGGCATTTTTTCCTCTTCATTTGCTGAAGTTGTCAGGGAATCCAGGTTTTCTTTGGGAACAATTTACATGCAGTCACATGATATTAGGGATTTGCTTTATAAATTATACACATCGCTATGTATTTGCTTATTTGAAAAATAAGTGATGCATCTTCTCAAAAGATGAAAATTTATCATTGTTGGCCATGGTAGACATGACTGAAATGGCTATAAATTTAATTGATGAGTATTTACTGGACCAGGATTAGTCAAAGTCCTGTGATTATTATTTTTATTCCTGTGATTATTTTTAAACAATCTGGTAATTGCAGATTTCCTGGATGTTTTGTGTCAGGATTTTTTTTTTTTAGCTTTAGCATTTTCTTTGACTGATGTATCAATTTCTTCTATTGTGCCTTCTATGCCAGAGATTATCTCTTCTATCTCTTGGATTCTGTTGGAGACGCTAGGGGAGGACGTTTGTACTCTCCCTTTGTTGGTATCCATCTTTCTTTGAGGCAGGGTCTCTCAATGAATTTGAAGCTCACCATTTTGACTTGAGGGCCATCTAGCTCCTGGATTCTGCCTGTCTCTACTCCACAACACTGGGGTTACAGGCATAAACTCTCATGCCCATCTTTTACATGGGTACTTGGGACTGAAACTCAGGATTCCCAGGGTTATTTGTTTGTTTAAATCAAACCTAGTATTTCTTCAAAGTGTTCCATTTAGTTTTTCTTTGTTTTATCTTTTTCTAATTGAAAATAGACCTTTTTTTGAGATAGGTTGAGAGCAGATCTTCTCCTCTCCTTCTGCCTTTCCTGTCACCATCCCAGTAGTCTCAATCCCAGCTTTGCAGCCCGACACCTGCTATGGTCCCCATTTCCTTTCTTGCCCAATGAATCATAAACATCTTTTTCTCCAACTTTCCTGCTCAATTCATCCCAGTATCTCGGCCTGTGGATACACTGGGTGAGCAGGCCAGAAAAACAGGTAAGCGATCTGAAGACCTTCTCCACTCCTTCTTCTCCTCCAAACCCAATCCCCCAGTCTCATACCTATCTCTGCAACAGAATACCTGCTGCAACCTTTCTCCCCTCTCTGCCCCTATCTCCTGTGGACCACACAAACCTTCTCCTCCTAACCTCCTTCTCCCCACTTGTTGCTTTACCCAAGCCCCCAACTCCAGCAGGCACTCCCTGATCACCCACAGCCCACTCCTACCAGAGAAGCAGGTAGAGTGTCTGTGTATCTTCCCATCTCCTTTGGGTATTCTAGATTCAGTTCCACAAACTCATCCCCGGCACTTGAGCAGGCATTCTGGGGTGACCTCTCTTCACTGTCTCCCTCCATTTCACGTAGACAACATAAACGGATTCTAGTTGAACATTCTGTTCTCCTCTCTCCTGGGAACCCCTTCAAACCCTTAGTCTATGCTCATTCCCAGTGTCAGATCCCAATACCCAGAAGCAAATTTTATTACCTGGAACCCCCGGGGCCAAAACTGTCAGGTCCAAAGAAAATTTTCTACTGGGAGACACATGGCTGGTATACACTCTGAAAATCCAGAGATGAAACAGAAACTAAGGAACAGAACACCCACTCAACAAGGCAAATCTAGAAATCAACACCTATACCTGAATTCATCCCAATCCTGGATGCCCAGATACCAGTGTAAAAACATAGCAATAGGTAGGGCAGTAAGTGTCTCCCAGAGTGCAGCTACCTGACCACAACAGGCCCTGGATATTTGAACATAGCTGAAGCACAAGAAAAAGATGTCAAAAAACACTTGTATAAAGATGATAGAAATTTCTAAGTAGGAAATGAATTAATCCTTAAAGATCTTTCCCCCCTCAAAAAAAAAGCCCCATATAAGCAGGACAAAGAAATGAATAAAACACTTCAGGAACTGAAATGGAAATAGAATCAATAAAAAAAACCTAAACTGAGGAAATTCTGAAAATAGAAAATTTAGGATTTTTGAACAGGAGCTACAAAGGCAAACTTCACTTAGAGGAAATAAGATATGGAAGAGAGCATTTCAAGTGTTGAAGATAAATAGAAAAATTGATACATCAGTCAATGAAAATGTTAACTCTAAAATAATCCTGACAGAAAGTTCTGGGAAATATGGAACACTATGTAAAGTCCAAACCCAAACATAATAGGGATAGAAGGAGAAGAATCCCAGCTTAAAGGATCAGAAAATATTTTCAATAAAATCATAGAAAATTTTCATAACCTAAAGATAGAGATGTCTACAAAGGCACAACAAGAGCATATAGAACAACACATAGATTAGACCAGAAAAGAAAAGTCCACTTGCCACATACTAATCAAAACACTAAAAATATAGAACAAAGAAAAAATATTAAAAGCTACAAGGGAAAAAGGACAACTAACTTATAAAGAAGACTTATTAAAATTACACCTGACTCCTCAATGGGGACTCTAAACCCAGAATGACCCGAACTATCTGACCCTGGCCTATCAGGTCTCATCAGGACTGGTGGCATTGTCTTTCTCTGTGGTCTGGCAGTGCTACAACAACCCTCCCCCACCCCCAGGAGGAGGTGACCAGAGAACCTGCCACTGAGTTCTGAGTTCATGCCAGAGGGGTCCCCTTACTAGGAACCCCACTTGGAGGCTGAGTCTATGCATGGTCCTCTCCATGCATGGTCCTTGGTTAGGGTGTCATTCCTTTTAGGACTCCTGGGCTCAGTTGTTTTTTTGGCTCTGTTGGTCTCCTTTTGGAGCTCCTGTCCCTTCTATGTCAGCATTTATATTCTTAAAATCCATGTCCTAAACATAAGGGCATCCAAATTTGTAAAAACATCATCATCATCAACAACAATAAAAACTGCTACAGGTCAAATAACATATTAACCCTTAAACACTGATAGTTGGAGACTTCAATGAAACACTCTCACCCATGGACAGGGCATTCAGACAAAATTAAACAGAGGAATACTGGAGATAACAGACATTATAAACTAAATGGATCTAACAGATATTTACAGAGCATTTCACTCAAACACTAAATACTATGTCTTTTTCTTTGCAACTCATAAAACTTTCTCCAAAATTGAATACAAAGCAAGTCTCAACAACCAGAAGAAAATTGAAATAACTCCCTGCATTCTATCAAGCATTATGGATTAAACCTGGATATCAAGTTCAAAAGAAACAACAGAAATCTTACCAACTCATGGAATCTGAACAACCCTCTTTGAATAAAAATGGGGTCAAGACAGAAATACAGGAGAAACTAAAGACACTACAGAATTCAATGAAAATGAATTCACAACATACCCAAACTTATGTGAAACAATGAAAGCAGTTCAAGGAGGCAAGCTTATAGCACCTACATAAAAGTAACTACATAAAAAAAAACAACAACCTGGAAATATGATAACATTAGCAACTTAACAGCATACCGGAAACCTTAGAATGAAAAGAAGTAATTACATCCAAGAGGAGTAAACAAAAAGAAATAATCAAGCACAAGGCTGAAACCAATATAATAAAACCAAAGAGAACAATACAAACACTCAGCGCATCAAAGAGCTGGTTCTTTGAGAAAATCATCATGGTAGACAACCCCTTATCTAAACTAACTAAAAGGCAAAGAGAGAATATTCGAATTAACAAAATTAGAAATTAAAGTGGAAACATAAAAACAGACACCAAGAAAATGTAATGATTTTAATGACATACTTTTAAAACCTGCATGTCACCAAATTGAAAAATTTAGCAGAAATGGATAATTTTGATAGGTACTATTTGCCAAAGTTAAATCAAGGATAGATAAGCAACTTAAAAAGACCTATAAGTAGGCTCAGTAATTAAAAGTTAAAAGTCTCCCAATATTAAAAAAACAAAAAGCCCAGGGCCAGATGGAATTTTAGCAGACTTTCAAAACAAAAGTTAATGTCAATATTCCAGAAAATAGGGACAAAGGGGACGTTGCCAAATTCATTTTATGAGGTGACAGAAGTTGCCCTGATAACCAAGCCACATAAAGGTCCAACAAAAATAGAATTACAGAACAATGTGCTTTATAAACATAGATGCAAAACTCTCAATAAACTGCCTTGATACCATGAACGATACTCTAAGCTTGCAGACAGGAGCCTGTCAGAGTTGTCTTCTGAGAGACTCTACCAGCAGCAAATCAAAACAGATGTTGAAACCTACAGCCAAACATTGGGTAATGTGTAGGGAGTCTTGTGGAAAAGTGGGAGGAAAGAGAAAAGGACATGAAGATGACAGGAATGCCACAGGAAGACCAACAGAGACAACTAACTGGGGCCCAGAGGGGTTTGCTGAGACTGAAGCATCAACCAATGATCATGCATGAACTGGTCTAGGCCCCCTACAAAGATGTAGCAGATGCTTAAGCTTCTGAAGCTTAAGCTTCCTATAGGTCCTCTAGTTAAGGAAGTAGGGACTGCATCGAACAGGGACTCACTTGTCAGCTTTTTGAGCATTTCTCCCTCGCAGGGTTGCCTTTCCAGGCCACAGGGGAAGAGGACACTCTCAGTCATGATGCAACTTGATGAGCTGGGATGGGTGGGAAAGGGAGCTCCTCTTTTATGAGGAATAGGCAAAGGGGAAGAAAAGGACAGTGGGACAGGGAAGGAGGAGGGATGGGGTTACAACCAAGATGTAAAGTGAATAAAAATAAATAACATTAAAAAAAATCCTGCTTGCTAACTAAATCCAGAAACACATAAAATAGATGATCCACTATCATCAGTTTGGCTTCATTGTAGAGATGCAAGGATGGTTTAACATACAAAAATCAAACAATGTAATCCACCATATAAACAAATGGAAAGAAAAAAAAAACACCATGATCATCCCATTAGATACAGAAAAGACCTTTGACAAAAACCCCAACATACCTTCATGATTAAAGTCCTGGAGAGATTAGAGACACAAGGCACATACCTCAACATAATAAAGGCAGTTTACAGGAAGTCCAAAGCCAACATTACACTAAATGGAGAGAAAAATCAAAGCAATTCCATTAAGATTAGAAACAAGACAAGACTGTTCACTTTTTTCATATATATATATATATATATTCAACATAGTACTTGAAGGCTCAGCCAGAACAATAAGATAAATGAAGGATATCAAAGGTATACAAGTTGGAAAGTAAGAAGCCAAAGTATCTTTATTTGTAGATGATATGATAGTGTCCCATGTCATATCACATAAGTGACCCTAAAAAAATTCACTAGGGAACTCCTACAACTGATAAACGCTTTCAACAAAGTAACTGAATACAAAATTCACTCACAAAAATAAGTAGCCCTCCTATATTCAAATGACAAATGTACTCAGAAAGAAGTCAGGAAAACTATGTTATTCACAATAGTCTCAAATAATATAAAATAACTCTAACCAAGTAAGTGAAAGACTTCTTTGAAAAAATGTTCAAGCCTTTGAAGAAAGATACTTAAGAAGATGGGAAAATTTCCCATGCTCATGTTGTTAGCAGCATTAACACAGTATGAATCTCACCAGGCATCTACAGATTCAATATTCCAACACAATTCTTCATATTCCTTGAAAGGACGACTCTAAACTTCATATGGAAAAACAGAAAAACCCAAGATACCTAAAACAATCCTGAACTATTAAAGGATTGAGCTTACCACTATTCTTGATTTCAAGTTGTATTACAGAGCAATAGTAATAAAAAAGCACATGGTATTGGCATAAAAATAGACACATTGATCATTGGAATCAAACTGAAGAACCAGCCATAAATCTACACATGTATGGATATATGAGTTTTGATAAAATAGCTGGAAATACACAATATAAAAATGACCGCACCTTTACCAAATGATGGTGGTCAAGCTTAATGTCTGCATGTAGAAGAAGGCAAATAGATCCATACTTACCACCCTGTACCAAATTCAAGTTGAAATGGATGAAAGACTTAAACATAAGACCAGATACACTGTACCTGACAGAAGAGAAAGCAAGGAATAGCCTTGAACTCATGGCACAGGAGACAACTTCTTGAACAAAACACCAATAGCACAGGCACTAAGATCAACAATTAATATACGGGGCCTTATGAAACTGAAAAGCTTTTGTAAGGCAAAGGATACACTCATTTGGACAATTCTGCAGCCTACCTAATGGAAAAATATTTTAATAATTTCACATCTGATAGAGGACCTATATATAAAACACATAAAGAACTCAAGAAACTAGATATCAAACATCTGCTGATCACATTGTACTCCTGGCATAAAGAAAAAAAAAACAAACTTCAGTGAACAGACAAGACTTTGCATAATAATACACTCTCTCTCATAACATGCATTTATCTCTAGACTTATGGAACACCTGTTTTCTATCTTCTTGGCATTTAACACAATGTTGGGTCTGATCATGGTGCTATTTTGACTCTCCATAAGTAACTGACTTGTTGGAAAGCTGAGATAGCCTTATTCTGTTTTGTAGAAATGTACTACATAAATGACTAATAATTGGTGTTCTTAATAGTAATAAACAGCCTGGGAATCAAGAATAAAAGTATAGATCCTCTCATGATAAAAATTCATAGTTCACTTATTGAATTTTTGATATTGAACTTTTCAGGTATTGAAGTCCTGATTCTCAAAAAGTAACCAGAAGTTGTCACATGGTCATTCTGAGTTCTTCATGTCACTGAACTGTAGGGGAATGAGGGAGCCTTGAGTAAATTATTGACAAGGATGCAAGCCTCTGACCCATGGGAAGACAAAGCCTTTTCCCCAGGTCAGCGTGCGCAAGCAAAACCTTCCTCTGTCCAGGAACAAGTGTTTGTGACTGACTGACCAGAGTGTAAAGAAAGTAGCAACTGCAGCTTCCTCCTCCCAGATATGTACAGCCTGAGACTGTTTGCCTACAGAAACTTTGCTACTAAGACTAGCTAACCCTTCCTCCAGTTCTGTATACAGTAAGCTCGGTGAGGTCCCAGGTTGTTATAGTAGTTGCTACCTCTACATGAAACTCGTGACCCCGGCTTTTATCTACACTGTGGGTCTGTCCTTTCTTCATTTTCAAGCATCTAGCCATGTTTCCAGGATCAAGCCCTGCTGTTTGGAGTTATTCGTTCTGTTTGCCAAAAGAAAATGCTTTCTCCTACATGATGGGAACAGAGCAGGATGAAAACCAGAAATTCTCTTTTATGGGTTTCTCATTGCACTTCCAAGTCCAATATCAAAAATTAATTT
>JAQQSO010002103.1:0-14678 GCA_028658305.1 Pachyuromys duprasi | reverse complement strand
AATTATTCTTAGGTTTTGTCTTTTGATGGCATCCTTAATTTCTTAGATATTTTGTGCTTGGGACCTTTCCGATTTTCTTTTTTCCTTGAGTGAGGAGTCCATTACCGCCAGTGTATCCTCAGCTCCTGAGATTTTCTCTTCCATCTCTTGTATTCTATTGTTGATGCTTACCTTTGTGGTTCCTGATCTTTTCTCTAAGTTCTCCAGTTCCAGGTTCTTCTCTCTTTGTGTCTTCTTTATAGTTTCTAATTCCGTTTTCATGCTTTGTACCGTTTCCTTCAGCTGATTGACTGTGTCTCCTATATTGGTTGTTTCCTCTCTGTTTATCTTTAATTGTTCCTCTATGTGGGCAGTTAAATTCTTCTCCATTTCTTTGAGGGCCTTGTTCATTTCCTCTTTATGTTCTTCCAATATCTGCATAATCATAGCTTTAAGATAATTTTCCTGTGTCTCTGCTGAATTAAAATCTCCACTGCTTATGGGTGTTTCTGGTGGGGCCATGGTGTCCTGATTTTTGTTGGGTGAGTTCTTACGTCGATTTCTGGGTATTTGTTTATATATAATCAAGGAGCTGTGTGTGCTTTAAGGCTGAACTTCAGACTGAAACTGTCAATCTCTTGTGTCAGGAGTATTCCTCAAGAAGATCAGGGAGTTCCGGTGGTTTGTTAGTGTGTGTGTTGTCTCAGTTGAACACTGTTGTGGGCTCTGTGTGCCTGGCCTCGTGCTCTGTGCTAGAAGCTGTGAGCACTGCAGGCTGGTCACCCGTCTGGTCTCGAGTCTTTGCTCCTCTCTCTGTGCTAGATGCTGAGTGTCCCATTTTGACATGTCAGCTGGGGACTCTGAGCTCTGCCCTGGGCTTGCTGCTAAGGGCTCTCCCCTGGACTGGAGACCTGGCGCCCCCTTCTGGGCCAGGGGCTGTGCACCACTGTCTGAGATGATATTTGGGGCACACACAGTGGTTCTGGATTCGTTGCAGGCCTTGCTGAGCAGTGTGCATCTGCTGTATGCAGGCCTGACTGAAATGGTGCCCAAGGCCTTCTCAGATCGGCCCGTGGACACACACATGGACTGAGGTGGTCTCTGTTGGACCTGCACGCGCAGGCCGGTTAAAACTGTCTCCTAGGCCCTCCTAGTCAGAGGTGTTTCCTGCTGAATGCCCGCTGGTAGAAGCAGAACCCCGGTCTTTCCCAGACTGGCCTGTGGACACACACACACCCACGGACTGAGGTGGTTGCTGGTGGGCCTGAGCAGTGTATGCCCCGCAGTGTGCAGGCCAGTCAAAACGGTCTCCTAGGCCCTCTCAGTCTGGTTCGTGTACACACACACACACACACACACACACACACACACACACACACGGACTGAAGTGGTTTCCGGCGGAAGCGATAGGTGTGCGCCTGCTGTATGCCTGCCGGGTCTTTCTCTGACTCGCCCGTGGACTCACACACAGACTGAGGTGGTTATTGGCGGACCCACAGTGTGCAGGTCAGTCAAAACGGTATGCGGTTCCTCCTCTGTCTGGCCCAGAGGCTGTGAGACCCAGTCTGATATTGGGGCTGCGGGCGCCCAGCGCAGCTGTTCCTTCAGATCTGAGCTGTGTGCCGCCAGTCACCTGGAGATTTTTCTGGGGAATAACTGGGTGTCCCTAGGATTTTCCCACTTGATTTCCTCGCCGTATGAGTTCCGCTCACCTGGCAATCACAAATGCTGGTGTTTTAGATCCCAGAGTTCAGTCTCCTGGTTGCTGCGTTGTTTCTGCTGTCCTACTCCTCAGACATGGTGTCCTCTCCTGGCAGCCATCTTGGATCACCACCTTTGTGGTTCTTGATCTTTTCTCTAAGTGTTCCAGTTCCAGATTTTTCTCTGTTTGTGTTTTTTTATAGATTCTGATTCTGTTTTCATGTTTTGCACCATTTCTGTCATCTGATTGAATGTGGCTCCTATTTTTGTATTTGTTTCCTCTTTATATGTTTCTAATTGTTCCTCTACGTGGGCCATTATATTCCTTTGAATTTCTTTGAGAGGTCTGTTTGTTTCCTCTTTTTGTTCCTGTAGTAATTGGATAATCATAGCTTTAAAATCATTTTCCTGAGTTTCTGCTGTATTAAAATATCCATTAGTTTTCGGTGTTGCTGGTGGGGCAATGGTGTCTTGATTTTTGTTGGGTGAGTTCTTATGTCGACCCTAGGCCATTGCTTATATATAGTCTTCGCTGTTTGTTCTTGGAGTCTGAACTTCGGACTGGAACCATCTTACTCTGCTGTCTGTCAATTTCTTCAGGAAGATCAGTGAGGTCCAGAGGTTTGAGAGTGTGTATTGTTGCTTCAGTTGTTCCTGAGGGAGAAAAAGCCACTGGCGCAGAATGGTAAGTGTGTTTGTGTGTGTGTGTGTGTATGTGTGTGTGTGTGTGCGCGCGCGCACGCGCGCCCCCGAATACATGTGCTTGCACATGTGGATGAGGGTTCAAGGATGTTTGTCTTGAAAAGGGGTGCTAGGGTGTGTAGCTGCTTGGGATATATGGGTTGGGAGCAAGTGCAGGAGCGATGCGGATGCTAGCACGGTTAGCAGGCACAGATTGCGGGCATAACACACCTGCACAGGATTCCTGAATACCCCTTCATCTGCATTCTGTAGCGGGGTCAGCAGGCTGGACTCTGAGGTCTGCGGCTGATGCTGCGGACAAGACAGGTACTCTGTTGTGGACTCTGAGCCCGGCCCTGAGTTCTGTGCTGAAAGCTGTGAGCCCAGCAGGCTGCACTCTGCTCCTTTAGTTGGGAAGCGCTATCTGCTTCCTCAGCTACTACCCCCTCAGACAAGGCTGTGGGGGAATGTCGGAGATCTGTGCTTGGAGCTTGCAGCACTGTGCTCCTTATAGGTTGCTGTGTGCACTGCGGGCTGCCTCCTCTGCTTCAATGCTGGTTGGGGTACCTCTGCTGCTGCCTTCCTCCTGGCTTCGGTATCTCCCCTGTTTCTTCTGCTGCAGGCTTGGCTAAGTCTGCAGCAGCTTCTGCCCAGTTTGAGGAAGTGCCTGGGAATCGATTCCCCACGGAGATGTCCAAGGTTGACCTGTGTCCTATTGGACTCAGATCAGTTTTTGTCTCCCTTCTCCCCAGGCTCCTCATATGGTTATTTTGGATTCCATAGCCCCTCGATTGGACAGGGAAACCCAGGCTCTGATGCCCTGGTGCACACACTTCTTTTGTGTCGCAGAGTTGGGTGCACAGCAAGTCTCTGTGCTCTTGGATGGAGCCTAGTTCAGAGATGGTAGTACTCGACCACCATTCTGCTTTTCCCGGGGAAGGCTGGGTGATCTAGGTCAGTCCCATTTCCTTCCTTCCCTGTAAGTTTTTCTCTTGACTGAGATTCCCAGTCTCTGGTGTTTTTGTGCCCACCGTTCAGCCTGGGAAGGTGATCAGGACACGCAGGCATGTGGCTCTGGCAACCTAGTGCCTGCGAGACCGGGGATCTCTTCTGGGTTCTGGCTGGGTGTCCTGGGAATAGACCAGACCAGTTCCCACACGCTGGGGCTTCCTCTCACCTGGTAAATGGGAGCACTGTTGTTTTAGGACCCAAAGTTCAGGCTCTTGGTCACTGTATCAAAAATGTTGTTCTGCAGCTCAGAAGCAATGTCCTCCTGGCGCTACCATCTTGTCCTGCCCCTTCAATAATGATGTTAATCTGATCTTTTGATAAAGGAATTTGTTAGAGAGCAGAGAGAAGTAAGAAGGAAGAATATAAAGAAAAGCACAGCAGTCTATGGGAAAAACAGGAAATTATACTGAAAGTACACAATATCTAGGCATGGGATCAATAATGACAAACCTGGGCTTTTGTAATAAGGAATCTAAACCAAAGACATGTCTAAAATCCTAATCTACATTTTGATATACAAAGAAATGAAATACTTTTTGTTAAGTTACCTTAATCAAAAATAATCTACAATCAGATATGTAGCCTCACTTGGTATACTCTAGAACGTATAAGCAAATAAAAAGCCTGTATGATTCAACACTGAATTAAGAAGCTCTGACTCACGCTTTTTTTCTATTTTTTAAATTAATATCATTTATTACAATCTGTATTGCCCGTTGTAGGCCCCTCTTTCATCTCCTCCTAATACCACCCTCCCTCCCTCTTCACCTCTCATTCCTCTCCCCCTCCTCCCCTTCTATCGGACCCTAGCCTATCAGGTCTCATCAGGACTGGCTACATTGTCTTTCTCCATGGCCAGGTAAGGCTTCACCAACCAGGGGAAGATGATCAGAGAGCCTTCTACTGAGTTTATGCCAGAGAAAGCCCCTGCTCCCTTTACTAGGGAACCCACTTGGAGACTGAACTGCCTGTGGGCTACATCTGAACAGGGGTTTTAGGTCCTCTCCATGCGTTGTCCTTGGTTGGGGTATCATTCTCTTCAGGGCGCCAAGTGCTCAATTTTTTGTTTTTGTGATTTTTGTTTGCTTGTTTGTTTGTTTGTTGTCTCTGTTGGTCTCCTTTTGGAGCTCTTGCACCCTCCAGGTCTTTAATCTCCCCATTCTTTCAGAAATTCCATGTATTCCCAACATTTGCCTGGAAATTTCATAATTTCCTTGTTTTTAATTGCTGATTACTATTCCATTGTGTAAATGTATCACAATTTCTGTATCCATCCCTCTTTGGAGGGACATCTGGTTTGTTTCCAGGTTCTGTCTCTTACAAATAAAGCTGCTATAAATATGGTTGAGCAAATGTCTTTGTTGTGTTTTGAGCACCTTTTGGATATATGCCTAGTAGTGGTATAGCTAGATCTTGAGGAAGCGCTGTACCTAATTGTCTGAGAAAGTGCCAGATTCATTTCCAAAGTGGTTGTACAAGTTAACATTCCCACAAGCAATGGAGGAGGGATCCCCTTTCTCCACATCCTCTCCAGCATGTATTGTCACTTGAGTTTTTGATCAGAGCAATTCTGATGGGTGATAGCTCAGAGTCGTTTTGATTTGCATTTCCCGGATGACAAAGGATGTTGAACATTTCTTAAAGTGTTTCTCTGCCATTCGATTTTCCTCTACTGAGAATTCCCTATTAAGCTTTGTACTCCATTTTTTAATTGTTTTACTCGATTTGTTGCTTTTTAACATCTTGAGTTCTTTATATATTCTGGATATTAGCCCTCGGCCAGATATAGGGTTGATGAAGATTCTTTCCTAGTCTGTAGGACGTCATTTTGTTCCTATAAGGGTGTCCTTTGCTTTACAGAAGCTTTTCAGTTTCTTGAGGTCCCATTTATCCATTGTTGATCTCAGAGCCTGTACTGTTGGTGTTCTGTTCAGGAAGTTGTCTCCTGTGCCAATGAGTTCAAGGCTCTCCCTCACTTTTTCTTCTAACTGATTTAGTGTGTCTGGTTTTATTTTGAGATCTTTAATCTACGTGGACTTTAGTTTTGTGCAGGGTGATAAATATGGATCTATTTGCATTTTTCCATATGTAGACATCCAGTTAGAACAGCACCATTTGTTGAAGATGCTGTCTTTTTTTCATTGGATGGTTTTGGCTTCTTTGTCAAAAATCAAGTATCCATAGGTGTGTGGGTTTGTTTCTGGGTCTTCTATCCGGTTCCATTGATCCTGTTCTATGCCAGTACCATGCAGTTTTTATTACTATTGCTCTGTAGTACAGCTTGAGATCAGGGATGGAGATCCCTCCAGATGACCTGTTGTTGTACAGGACCATTTTGGCAATTCTGGGTTTTTTTTTTGTTTTCCATATGAAGTTGAGAATCTTTCTTTCAAGGTCTGTAAAGAATTGTGTTGGTATTTTTATGGAAATTGCATTGAATCTGTAGATTGCTTTTGGCAGGATGGCCATTTTCAGTATGGTAATCCTACCAATCCATGAGCGCAAAAGATCTTTCCATCTTCTGATATCTTCTTCAATTCTTTCTTCAGAGACTTGAAATTTTTCTCAAACAGATCTTTGACTTGCTTGGTTAGAGTCACCCCAAGGTACTTTATGTTATTAGTGACTATTGTGAAGGATGTAGTTTCCCTAATTTCTTTCTTGGCCCTTTTGTCTTTCATATACAGGAGGACTACTGATTTTTTTTTAGTTAATTTTGTATCCAGCCACTTTGCTGAAGGTGTTTTTCAGCTGAAGGAGTTCTCTGGTCGAATTTGGGGGGCACTCATGTATACTATCATATCATCTGAAAATAGTGATATTTTGACTTCTTTACTTCTGATTTGTATCCCCTTGATCTCCTTTAGTTGTCTTATTGCTCTAGCTAGGGCTTCAAGTACTATGTTGAAGAGATATTGAGAGAGTGGACAGCTTTACCTTGTCTCTGATTTCAGTAGGATTGATTTAAGTTTCTCTCTATTTAAGTTGGCTTGCTGTATATTGTCTTTACTATGTTTACTATGTTTAGGTACATGCCTTGTATCCGTGATTTCTCCAAGACTTTAAACATAAATGGGTATTCACTTTTGTCAAATGCTTTTTTGCCATCTGAGGAGATGATCATGTGGTTTTTCTCCTTCAGTTTGTTTATATGGTGGATCACATTGATGGATTTCTGTATATTGAACTACCCTTGCATGCCTGGGATGAAGCCTACTTGGTCATGGTGGATGATATCTTTTATGTGTTCTTGGATTCAGTTTGCAAGTATTTTATTGAGTATTTTTGCATCAATGTTCATAAGGGAGATAGGTCTGAAGTTCTCTTTTTTGTTGGGTCTTTGTGAGGTTAGGTATCAAGATGACTGTGGCTTCATATAATGAGTTTGGTAATGTTCCTTCTGTTTCTATTTTGTGGAATAGTTTGAAGAGAATTGGAGTTAGCTTTTCTTTGAAGGTCTGATAGAATTCTGCACTGAAACCATCTGGCCCTGGGCTTTTGTTGGAAGGGAGACTGTTGATGACTGCTTCTATTTCCTTGGGGGATATAGGACTATTCAGTCTTTCTTCCTGATCTTGATCTTAATTTTGCTGAATAGAATCTATCAAGAAAATTGTCCATTTCATTTAGATTTTGAAATTATGTGGCATATAGGCTTTTGAAGTAAGACCTAATGATTGTTTGGATTTCCTCCATATCTGTTGTTTGTCCTCCTTTTCATTTCTGATTTTACTGATTTGGATAGTTTTTTTCTGCCTTTTAGCTAGTGTGGCAAAGGGTTTGTCTATCTTTTCTATTTTCTCAAAGAACCAACTCTTGGTTTCATTGATTCTTTGATTGTTTTCTTTGTTTCTAATTCATTGATTTCAGCTCTGAGTTTGATTATTTCCAACTGTCTACTCCACTTGTGTGTGTCTGCTTCTTTTTTTTTTTTCTTCTCTGGCTTTTAAGTATACTATTAAGTTGCTTGTATGAGATGTCTCAAACATCTTTCTCGAGGCACTTAGTGCTATGAACATTCCTCTTTGCACTGCTTTTATTGTGTCCCATAAGTTTGGGTAAGTTGTGCCTTCGTTTTCATTGAATTTTAGGAAGTCACCAATATCTTTTTTCTTTTCTTCCCTGACACAGGTGTCATTGAGAGTTGTTTAGTCTCCATGTGTATGTAGCCTTTTTGTTATTTCTGTTGTTGTTGAGGTCTAATTTTAGGCCATGGTGGTCTGATAGGATACAAGGGTTTATTCCAATCTTCTTGTATCTGTTGAGGCTTGCTTTGTGTCCACATATGTCCACATATGGTTCCATGGGGTGCTGAGAAGAAGGCATACTCTTTTGAGTTTGGTGAAAAGTTCTGTAGACATCTATTAGGTCCATTTGATTTAGGACCTCTATAAGTGTCATTATTTCCCTATTTAGCTTCTGTCTAGATGATCTGTGCCTTGGTGAGAGTGGAGTGTTGAAGTCTCCCACTATTAAGGTGTTTGGATTGATGTGTGATTTGTGCTTTACAATGTTTCATTTACAAATACAAGTACTGTTGTATTTGAGGCATAGATGTTCTGGATTGTGATGTCCTCATGGTGGATTTTTCCTTTAATGGTAATGAACTGTCCCTCCTATCTTTTTTGATTAATTTTTGTTGAAAGTCTATTTTATTAGATAGTAGGATAGCTACTCCATCTTGTTTTCTGGGTCCATTTGCTTGAAACACAATTTTCCAGCCCTTTACTTCAAGGTAGTATCTGTCATTGTTGCAGAGGTGTGTTTCTTGGATGTAGCAGAATGTTGCTTCCTGTTTCTGTAACCATTCTGTTAGTCTGTGCCTTTTTATTGGAGATCTGAGTCCATTAATGTTGATAAATAATAGTGACCAATGTATGTTAGTTCCTTTTATTGTGAAGTTGGTGGTGTTACTGTGTTTCTATGCTTCTTTTCTTTTGATTTTTGGTTGTGAGGTTATCTATGTCCTCTGTTTTCTTGGCTCTGTTTTATTATTATTACTATTATTATTATTATTCATTTCCTCTTTATGTGCCTCTATTTGTGTCACTATATTTGCCTGTATTTCTTTGAGAGGTTTTTTTTTTTTTGTTTCCACTATATGTGCCTCTAATAACTCAAAAAACATAGCTTTAAAATCCTTTTCTTGTGTTTCCAATGAATTACAATACCCATTTATTTTGGGGGTTGCTGGTGAAGTCATGATGTCCTGATTTTTGTTGGATGTGTTCTTAAGCCTGCCTCTAGCCTTCTGATGGTCAGTAGCCTTTGCTGTTTGTACTGGAGCCTGTACTGCAGACTGGGTCCATCTGTCTCTGGAGTCTTGGGTTGTATTTGACATGGTCTCACTTGACTACTTTTGGATCTCTTTCACCCAGCTGGGCTGCCTGACCTCAACATAAGAGGATGTACTAAATCCTGATGTGACTTGACAGGCCAGAGTGGGCTTGTATGGGGGTAGGGCTTCCCTTTTCTGAAGATAAGGGGAGGGGAAAAAAAAGAAGAGGGTGGAAGCATGGGACCAGGAGGAGAGGCAGAAAGAGAAGCTATGAAATGAATAAATGAATAAATTTATTAAAATTTTTCTTGCTTCCCAATACTGAATTATAGAACGAATAAAATGGTTGGCCTTCTCTAAGGTCATGTAGTCTTTCTTTTTTCAGAAGTCTGGAGTATTTCAGGAAGATGACAGAAGTCCACTGCTTTGAAAGTGGATGTTGGTGTTTCAGATGCAGCTAAGGGAGGAAGAGCACAGACACAAGTGCACAAGGGCAGGAGTATGCGTGGAGGTGTGCCTGCCTAGAAGGGTGAAGTGAAAGGGAGAAGCACAAGTGCAGGTTGTGGTGCAGGTGTCCTGAATGGCTCAATGGCCCACAGGCCCATCTCAGTATTGTGGCTCAAGTACTCAGATCAGTCTGGGCTTCACCATCTTGGTTCCAGGAATTGTTTGGCTTGACTGCACTGGGAGACCCACAGAACACGATTTCAGTGTTGAGAACACTGTCCCAGAGATCCCTTTGTTGCACAGAGCAGGAGTGTGTGTGTGAGGGCTCCAATGTCTGCTAGCATAGAGGGACCCTATACGGAGCTCTGTAAGAACTCTCTTGCAGAACCTATCACTTGGAGGCATGTGTGGAAAGCACAGAGGGCCCACGAACGTACTTGCAGGCATATGCAGTAAGCTCAGAGAGCCCACAGTTTTCTACTCTCTGATTTGGGTCTTCTGTTTGGCCTTTAGAGTAGGGAGGCACCCGTAACTGGAGTTATTCGATCTCCATGCTGCTTCAGCCACTGCTGCAGGAGCCAGCGAAGATACAGTGGAAAGTGCAGGGGTTGATATTTGCCACGCTCAGACCATGGAGATGTCCATGGAGCCTGGATCCAATCTGTCCCAGCTCACGCTTCTCTGCTCTAGTGCAGGAAGCCTCAAAGTCAATGCTCTGGCTTCAGCTGCACTTTCTCTCATCAGTTTTGGAGTTTTGGATCTTCTGCCCTTGGGAAGTGTGCGCACTGGTAGCCGTCATCTTGGAGAACCTTATAGCCACTATTTACTATGTAACTTTGTGAACGAATCTTCCTTTGCTTGGTACACAGTGTTTGTTCCATATGTCTGAATTATTTTCTCATGGTGATGAAAAGTAGGAGCACTAATTAGAAATCTCTGTATATGGACTTTCTTTCCTTAACATTTACAAAAACCTTACCACTAGCAGTACATAAGGGTGCAGTGTATAGGTGAAGCAGCTTTACAAAGTATGGCAGTGGGTTTCAATCTAAATATTGAAGAGTAGAAACGGACAAACCTCAGATATGATGCCTATGATAGATATAACAGTAAATGCATATGAAGGCAAAATGTAAGGAAGACCTGATAGGGCTGAAAATGAAACAAGATCAAAGAGAGATTACAGAAGTCATTTGAAAACCACAGGGTACCAAATTTACATAAAGTGGAAGACAGATAAGCAAGAAAATCAGTGGGCAATATGAGGGTGCCTCTGAATAGGAGAAGAATTGCAGGACAGTTGGAAGCATAAGTAATGTATGGAACTGAAGAATGTACTACCTCATTTTCCTTATAGGTAAATGCCTGAGGATGTGGGGAGGGGGGTTCTTCGTGTGTAAGGTGTGGGAATAACACCAAGGAAATGAATTTGATAGACTAGTAGACTGGAATATACGTATACAAATATGGCTCCACTGCATTGGAAGCTGTGTAATTAATAGGAAAATAATACATCAAAGAACAAGATGAAACGCCACAAATAAATAGACGTTAACCAAGGCAGAAGTGTGTTTAGAAGCATGGGAGACAAAAATCAATACTAAATGATTTAAGATGAAGTGACAAAAATTAGGAATGGAAAGAGGAGATATAAATGTCAGAGAAGCTAATCTAGAAAGGTAAAGAAATGATGGAACATATCTTGACTTAGGAAAAAAACTAACATATTTTCACATTTCAATCATTGCTTTGCTGCTTGTCATACCATGGAGTTTACGGAGGAAGAAATGCTAAAAATGTAGTTTATTGCACTGCACCTCACAGTGACAACTAGGTATGCTGGGTGCATTTAGTACAAATGTGAATAGCAATATGACAAAGATACTAATTAAAATGCAAAGTTCTGATAGGGGAGGTCCTCCTCCCTTCCATCTAACCATTGTTTATCAGGTCTCTTCAGGACTGGCTGCAATGTCCTCCTCTGTGGCCTAGCAGGGCTGCTCCTCCCTTGGGGTGGGGGGGGGTCAAAGAGCCCACCATTGAATTCATGTCTGAAATAGTCCCTGTTCCCCTTCTTAGGGTACCCACTTGGATACTGAGCTACCATGGGCTACATCCGAACAGAGGTTCTAGGTTATATCCATACATGGTCCTTGGTTGGAGAAACAGTCTCATAAAAGACCCCTGAGACCTGATATATTTGGTCCTTGTGGAGCTCCTGCCCTCTCCAGGTCATATGGAGGGAGGGTGGGACTGGGAGGGAATGAAGGAGAAGGATACAGCTGGGATACAAAGTTAATAAACTGTAACTAATATTTTAAATTTTTTAAAAATTAAAAAAAGAAAGACAAATGGAATGGACATGGGAAGTAGGAGAAAACAAGTAACAGGACAGTAGCCTACCACAGAGGGCCTCTGAAAGACTCTACCTAGCAGTTTATCAAAGCAGATGCAGAGACTCATAACCAAACCTTCAGTAGAGTGCAGTGAATCATACAACAAAAGAGGGAATTAACATGATCATAATTGGGAGAGGACAGGAGCTCCACAAAGACAAAATATATCAGGGCACAGGGGTTTTCTATGAGACTGTTTCTCCAACCAAGGATCATGTATGGATATACCCCTGCTTGGATGTAGCCCATGGGAGCTCAGTATCCAAGTGGGTTCCCAGTAAGGGAAATAGGAACTAAATGACTGGCTCCTTTACCTCCTTCTCCCCCACCCCGATGGAGGAACAGCCTTGCTATGCCACAGAGGAGGACATGGCAGCCATTCCTGAAGATACCTGATAAGCTAGGGTCAGAGGGAAGGAAGGAGGACCTCCCATAGCAGTAGACTTGGAAAGGGTCAGGGAGGAGATGAGCGAGGGAGGGTAGGATTGAGAGGGAATGAGGCAGGGGGGCTACATCTGGGATACAAAATAAATAAACTGTGATTAATATAAAAATAAAAATTAATTAAAAATAGAAAAAATGCAAACTTCACAATTAAAGGTAAGAATGGGAAGTTCCTGCAGACTTATAGGGTTGGGACACTCATTCTGTTGACCAAGAAATTAATACAGAAGATAAAACAAAGACTAACTAAATGCCTATTCTTCACAGAGCCATGGCAACAGTGAAGTGCAACCCTAATGAGCCCCAGCTAAGATGCACAAGGAAGCAAGATCTCCAGGATATGCTGACAGAAGTGGGACTATCTGTTGACTACTGGCTGCCTAAGCTTCAGGAAGACCTGGGTGTGACCTGTGCCCAGGCCTTACAACACTTAGAAGAAAAAGACCTCCAGAAGCTGAAGTCCCAGACACAACATGTGTGGGAGGAAAAGGCTCTGGAGAAGCTGCTTGACCTCTCAGAGACAAACTGTGTGGCAGAGATCCCGGAGACTGCAGGGGAGACGACAAAGAGCAGGCAGAGGCAGGCAGGACAGGTGCTGCAGAAGCTGAGGCAAGCAATGGAGATCCCTGAAGAGTGCTGGCCAATGCCTGAAGTGCCCCTAAAAGAAGTCACTGAAATAATGGAGAAACATCTCAGTCACATGGAACAGACCCTCAGTCACATGGAATAGTACCCATTTGGGATATCACAGTCAGAACCTCTCAGATAGAGACCTGGTAAGATAGACATCTGGAGGGCTGGCCCTGCAGGGAATTTATAAGACCAGACACCAAGAGGATCTGGTAGCAAGGAGAGAAGAGCTGCTCATGGTACCCAAGGAATTCTTACTCTTTGCCAGTGAGCAAGGGAAAAGGATGGAAACAAAAGAATTCACATCTTCTCAAGCAGAGTTACTGTTCACTGAAACTGTAGAGAAGCTGGGATTTGGAGCAATTATATCAACCAAGGGTGCACCCTGGGAATTCAATTCAGACAGTGGTATAGGGCAAAGCAAACATTCAGAATCCAGAGACATACATGAGTCATATTCAGAACATTCTTATTTCTGTTCAGCTAAATACAGCTATGTGCCCTTGCCTCCTTCCACTTTCCAA
The DNA here is from genome assembly GCA_028658305.1 of Pachyuromys duprasi. Lineage (NCBI taxonomy): Eukaryota > Metazoa > Chordata > Mammalia > Rodentia > Muridae > Pachyuromys > Pachyuromys duprasi. The sequence goes on along the minus strand of JAQQSO010002103.1, from coordinate 1,587 downwards.
TTGATCAGCTCCAGCTTTCCACCACTGCTCTCAAGGAACTTAAAACAATTGAAGAGCAACTGGGGTGCCCAGAAGGACCAGACAGATTCATCGTACTGAGAAACAGGACTGAGAACTTCTTCAACAGGTTTGGCTCTCATGTTAATCAAGGCCCCGTGCAACTTGGAGGAATCTACTGCTGGAAGGCCATTTCAAAGGGTTTCAAAAGTGACCAGCTGGATCACGTGAAGCATCAGATAGCAGAGGCCTTAGATAGTTACATAAGGGGGAGCAACAGTGGCTATAGAGTTGAAGTTGTGGAGAGGATGACAATATCAGATTTATCATCAATAAGATCCTCCCAGAGCACAACTAGTCAACAGCTCCAAATCAAAATCCATTTGTCTGTGGTCCAGATAGGTGGGCCACCAGAGGTAAGTGGAATTTTCCAGTGGACAAATGGCCTTCTAGCCAACAACAAAACTTGGTCTGTCATTGACCAGAGACTTCAGCTAGTACCCATTTGGGATATCATCCTATCAAATCACCAAAGCAATTTTAAGGACCCTAGTCTGGTGGCTAACTGCCTGGGAGAAAACTACACTGCTTTGACTGGTCTTGATGCCCACATCCAGACTGGAGAGGAGATGCTCATCTCTGTAATGAAAGCAGCAACTTTCCTAGAAAATATGAAATCCTGGGATGTATCTAACCCTGAGGAACAGCTTACGAAGCTGATAGATTTCATGCAAACATTGCCACACAAAACAAATGGTTATGACATTTGGATTAATACGTGCCTCTCAAATTGTTATCTACAGGATTTTCTCATAAACACTGTCAAATTTTGCAAAAATTCACACATCCAAAACACTCAGTTTATTAAATCTTAGTTCTGCAGCCTGCTAGAACCTCACATCAACAAAGTGAAAAACTTTCCTCAGGCAAGTTTTATCATGCAGTGGATCTACCAGACAGAGGCAAAGAAACAGCAGTACAAAGTCACAAAATTTTCTGAATTCCTTCAAATTTTAAAAGAAATCCAAAAAGTTCTTACAGAAGCAAATGTCAATTTTCGGTCTCCAGAAGGAATAGAAGAAACTCAAAGAAAAGCCACATGTGAGGTCACCACAGTTCTGGGCTCCTTCTTGAATTACCTCAGAGAAACGGAGCAGCCAGACATGCAGTTGCTGCTACTCTCCATTGCAGCTGGTGCAGGCTGTCAGCTGGAGAGTAATGCTTTTCAGCCTTCCCTGGGGTGTGCTGAGTTAAACTTTCTCGTGGATGAAATAAAAACTGTTCAACACAAATATGAAGAGCTCAAAATTATTTGCACCGATAAGGCACAGGCATTCCTGGTGCTCACAGTTCTGACAACCAAAGATAGAGTACGAGCCATTTCTCCAGAAGAGAAAACACAGCGCTTGACATTTTTAAAGAAGAATATTCAACTATTATTGTCAAAAAAAATTGCATGGGTATTCAAAAAATTTGGAACACGTCAAGACTGGGAGAATCTGGAGAATGCCTTGAGATTATTTCTTTTTTTTTTCTTGCTTTTAAAATTTTAATTATTTACATTAATTAGTTTACATGCTGCTTAATTTA
>JAQQSO010002102.1:0-14679 GCA_028658305.1 Pachyuromys duprasi | reverse complement strand
GGAGTGGGAGGGGAGGAGGGACTGAGGGAGGGGGTTACGCCTGGGATTCAAAGTACCTAACCTGTGATTGAGATAAAAATAAATAAATTAAAAATAAAATAAAAAAAAGTTCTTTGCCATATGGATCTTTCATTTGCGTGGTTAGAGTTATTTTAAGATATTTTATATTATTTGTGGCTATTTTAAACAGTGTTGTTTCCATGATTTCTTTCTCATCCCATTTGTCATTTGTGTAAGAAGGACTACTGATTTTTTCTTTTTCTTTTTAAAGTTAATCTTGTATACAGCCACTTCGCTGAAGGTGTTTAGTGTTTATCAGCTGTAGGAGTTCCCTGGTAAAATATTTGGAGTCACTTATGTATACTGCCTTATAATCTATAAATAATGATACTTTAACTTCTTCCTTTCCAATTTTTATCTCCTTGATCTCTTTTAGTTTTCTTATTGTTCTACCAGACTTTCAAAGAAGAACTAATACCTCAAATTATTCCACAAAATAGAAACAGAAGAACTTCCAGTACTATATTGAAGAGATATGGAGAGAGTGGACAGTCTTGTATTGTCCCTAATTTTAGTGGGATTGCTTTGCGTTTCTCTCTATTTAATTTGATGTTGGCTATCAGCTTGCTGTATATTGCCTTTTTTGTATTTATGTATGTTCCTTGTATCCCTGATCTCTCCGAGACTCTTTTTTTAATATATCTACTGTTTATATTCATATACATATTACACATGGAATTGCATTTAAGTTGGAATGAGCAAAGAGTATTTGGGAGTGTTTTTTCGGTTCATTTTGTAACAGGGAGCAAAATGATTGTGATCATTGGAACAGAAATCTTGCTGAGGGAGGTTATGCATGAAGTTTTACCATGCTGGCTTCCTTATACATGGCTGGAAGAAGGACAAAACCATTAAACAAGACAACATGAAAGTGTGAAAGATCAGAAGGTCAGTCCCTACAGGGAAAAATACAAGAAACTAAGGGAGAAATAATCTTTTCGATGGGACCAAACATCCATTTCATTCTCAACACCAAATGGAGAACACTGGAAATGTATATTTTCTGTAACATATGGACTTATCTAATTTTATGTAATAAATATGTAATTTATAACATTGCACACATATGTATACATATACAGACATACTTAAACACATTCAAAATGAAGGAGATTGTGAATTTCTTCTTTTTTTTAAATACCAACAGGTAGCTTCCTCTCCTAACTGACTGAGCCTCAAAAGTCATCCTATCTCATTCTTTAGACCTACTCAAAAATAAAGAAAATAAGAAAGAAAAGAATTGTGCAAAAATTGGGGAAGACATTCCTCAATCTGTCCCAGAAATAACTCTGTGATTATTTTCATCTCTCCCCATCCTAAAGAACCCCTTTGATGTTCTCAACTGAAGCCCCCAAGCAACTGTCTGTCTGTAAAGTATAATCATCACCTGGCTGGCTTCAACATTCAACCAAGGTTCCTTAGTCCTGAGTGTTTCTGAAAAATGGTTCTGGTCCATCTTACTGTGAATATCATCAATATTATTCTGGGACCAGTTGTTGCTTTTCTAATTCTGGGTCCACCTGGGTTCCTGCTAAGCATCTGGTGTTTACTGGGACCAAAAATCCCTTGCCTACACATATGGGGAAATTTATTTACCTCCTTGTAAAAGATGATCCCAGAAGACAGCTTATGAACCTCAGCCTAAACTGAAATAGCATCTGAGGTAGATAGAAGAAGGGAACAGGATAGGTGAGGTGGAAATGTGTGGACTGTGATTGAGGATTGAGTATCAGGGATTGAGGGGAAAGGAGCTCAAATAGAATAAAAATACATGGGGGTGCAACTCTGGGAAAGGGCATGGACTTAGAGGTCTAAGAAGGTAACCCAAGCTGAGACTCATAGCAGCAGGGGATATGAAGCTTGAAGTGGATACTTCATATACTAAGTGGGACTTCAATTGAAGTAGGGAGACAACAACCCACCCACAAAACCTTCAACCGAAAATTAGCCCAGCCTATAAGCAGTGTAAGGACAAACATGGAGGAGATTGTGGGAATGTATAACCAATGACTAACCCAACATGAGACCTATACCATGTAAAAGACCTCTTCATGACATGAATAATGATACTATACTTTGCTTTCAGACAGGAGACTAGCATACATGTGTTCTGAGGGGCTTAACACAACAGACAATGGAAATGGATGTAGAGACCTGGAGAGTCAAGGATTCTACACAAAGACCTGCAGTCAATTGTCCTTGGCCTATGAGTACTCACAGAGACTGAACCACCAACTAAAGAGCATGCATAGAGTAGGTCTAGTCCCCTTGTACAATTTAACAGACATGTGGCTTGTTCTTCATATGGTTCCCCCAACAACTGGATCAGGGACACTCTCTGAAACTGATGTTTCCATTTGGATCCTGTTCCCCTAACCAGGCTGTCTTGATGACCTCAGTGCAAGAGTATGAGTGTAGTTCTTCTGCTATGTAATGGGACAGAACATGTTGGTATCTTTGGGGGACCTCCTTCTTCTGTGAGGATAAAGAGAGGTGAGAATGAAGGGACAGGTGTATGAGTAGGTGATTCTGAGTAGAGGAGGGGGAGGTTGAAACAGGTTGTAAATAAATAATAAAAATTATAAGAAACTATAATAGAATAATTGAAATAGAAACAATAGAAAAATGAACAGTAATATAAATAACTGTAATAAGTCACAGAGAGACTGGCAACAATCTTTGAATCAATAAGGTTTTGCGCTAGCTTCACTAAATATATGTTTTCAGTGTGTATCTTGGTGTTCTTTCAGACTCCTAAGAGTGGGAATGGACGAATCTCAAACACTTTTACCTGCCTTTGGTACACATTTCCACAACTGGTTATTGTTCAGCCTTGGTAGGAGGTTATTTGGACTAGTCACATTATAACTTGTTATAGCACATTTGGTTAAAGTTACTGGGATATCTGCCTACTTTTGAAGGAAAAATTTGGAGTATCAGATCTGGGACAAAGCAGAGTTCACAGGGAGGAACTGAAAGCAATGGAGGTAGGGGAAAGTGAACGTAGAAAATAATAGAAGAAGAAGGAGAATGAGAAGAGGAAAAAGTAGAAGATCATGAAGGAGAAGAAGAAAAAGATGAGGAAGCAGGAAAAGAAGAAGAAGAAGAAGAAGAAGAAGAAGAAGAAGAAGAAGAAGAAGAAGAAGAAGAAGAAGAATAGAAGACAGACCAAAAAAATAAATATGAAAACAGGATCTATCCTTCTTCAGCACACATGAAACAAATCTCAGTAGCAAATGTACCCTAATGTCAGAATAAAGGGTTCAAAAAATTTTCCAAGCCACTTGTCCTAAGAAGCAAGCTGCTGTAGATATTCTGATATCCAACAAAATAGACTTCAATCCAAATTATTTACAAGAGAAAGACAAAGGCAGTTCTTATACAACAAGGAAAACATGCACAAGGATGTTTCAATTAATATCATCAAAGAAACCTTGAAATTATTTTTATATAGACACAAAAGTAGATTGTTAAGGTGCCCTTTGGAAGTGGAGTTTGGTGTCTCGCAGAAGATTCTTTCTGGAGTTGCAGCCTCAAGGTAGGCCACGTTCATCCTGGGTTCTAGCCAGCCCCTCTTGTCTGGTTATCAGTAATATTGGAGGAAGTATTTGATTCCATTAAACCTTGTTTTTCTTACCTATGACACGAGGCTGATTGTATTTACTGCAAAGCATGGCTGTGAGGACTGAATTTTAAACACTATTAATTGCTTGACATGGCTTATGTTACTTGTGCAGGAATGGTCAGTTCTGCTTCCTCCCAAGAGTAATAGAAAAGGAGGAAGTGCTGTCATTCTCATACAAATTCAGCTCTGAAAAGAAAAAAACAGCTGGCAAGGGCTGGATATTTTAAAGAAAGTTAGACTTTTTGGTAGATAGGCTTATCAAGTGTTGTTTATAGTGATACTGAGAAATGAGTGATATTGGATAATGGCTTATGAACTGCTAAGGGAATAACCAAAACTGGTGTGTGTGTGTGTGTGTGTGTGTGTGAATATGTATATGAATACGTTTATGTGTGTGTGTGTGTGTGTAGGGGAGGTGTGTGTATGAGTGTGTCTCTGTGTGTGTGTGTGCCTGAGTGTGCTTGTTGTGTGTATGTCAGTGTGGGCTGTGTGTGTGTGTGTGCATAGAGAGCAAAAGCAACCCTTAAAGGAATTTTAGCAAGAACAATAGACTCTTTCATACATAATTTGAATCAACTCACTTTTATTTTTATACCTGAATCTTATCATGAGACTGCTGTGCCTGGTCTGGAATGGGATGAACCTGTGACTGAGTAGTAAAAATAACAGGAGAGAAAGATTGCAGTAGGGTATATTAGAAATCAGACCCAAGGAGGGGAACCTTGGTGACATAAGAATTTATAAAACCTACTTTTTTTTGCCTGCTTACCTCCCTTCCTCCCTCTCTTCCTCTCTTCCTTCCTTCCCTCCTTTCTTCCTGCCATCTGTCTTCCTTCCCTCTTTTTCTTCCAGTCTTTCTTTATAAAACAAGACTTTACTCCACTGCCCAGCTGGACCCAGACTTGTTCTCCTACCTCCACTTCCCATCCTGTGAACCATCCTGTTTGGTTCAGCATCAACTTTACTTTCAAATGCTTTCTAGTTAATCACCCCGCCCCTGAAGTCTGTACACATGAGCTTTGCCAAGTGGAGAGAAGTTACCAACAACTGAGGCAACAGCACAGGCAGGGGCAGTAAGGGGCGTGGGCAGGGGCAGCAGCTTTCCAAGTGGAGATTCAGCTTCAAGGTGGGGAACAGATCTGCTGTATCTTCAGGTGTCCAGGCCTCCTGGCTGCCATCTATGATGTGGAGAAAAAACGTTATGAGTAGACAGTTCAGTTTTTTTCTTTGGAACAAAATGGTATTTCAGCCCAGAGCTCCCAAGGAATGAAGCCAGTGTCAAAGATTTAGTGCCTTTTCACATTAGTGATGTCAGCACAAAATGGCCATCTTCTCTGAATAATTTATCTTCCCCCTTGCATAATTTTCTTATCTTTTTTTTCTACATTTTGGCTTTTTACTATAGATGAGGAGGTAAATGGCTGTTAGTCCCCGACAAAACCTGTGGAGCATCCTTCCCATCAATCAATTAAAAAACACTTACCTTACATTCAACATGATTTATTCCTTGTTAATACAATTGTCTCACTATATCCTTCTATTATTATACCCTTAATTCCATTAGCCATTCACTTAATGCTCACTTTCAAGCTGACCCCCAAAGAGCTTGGAAGAGAGAGAGAGAAGTCTCTCTAATAGTGGCATTGCCAATAAAGCTCTGGAGTCTCTTCTCCTAGAGCCTTGTAGGTCACAGGAAAGATAGGTCATGGAGTGTATCCTGCCCGGAGAAGAGGCAAGCGCTCATTTATTTGTTCTGATGGATGCTGCCTGATGGCTTAAAATCCTTAAGAGCTCTTATCTTAAAAGTCAACAGCCATTCTCCCAGGCAGCGTCCCTACACATGACGTAGGGATGGACTCTGCTCTGCCAAGCTTTCCTTAAGTGAATTTAAAAATGAAGGGAAAGGAAAAAAAAGTTTATATGGTTTGAAGATTAATGGCTGGCTTTTTTGGGGGCGGGGCAAAAAGGTTAACCTCTTAAACAGTGAAATGACACAAAGAAATTGTAGTAATTAATTTTCACAGAGGTGGAGTTGTATGTTTTGTAGTAGATTTCCTCCATTTGGGTTGAGGTCTGGAAGCTATGGAAGAATCCCTCAGACTGCCCTCCTAAATTATATGCTGAATGGATGCTTTGGCTTTTCTCAGGGGAGAAATAGACTTTCTCTTTGAGACTCCAATTTGTAGCTGTCTTCACACAATACGGAAGTATATATGCAGCCATAGAAACAAAAAAGTTAAGCAGTGGTTGCTAAGAACTCAGGAGCGAATAGGGATGAGGTTAAGTTGCTAAGAACTCAGGTGTGTAAGTGGCAGGTAAGGGTCTGCTATGTGATATGAGAAGGTTCTGGAGATCTAGCTTTAAGCAGTGTGTGGAGAGTTAACATAACTAGAGTGGATCCTTAAATTCTGGTGAGTACAAATTCCACGCTATGGTTTTATGCTATGATAGAATATGCTTGTAAGTAATTTAAAGAGGAAGATGTATCTGTAACACGTATCAAGAGGCAACCAAATAGTTTTTTATAGATTGAAAAATGTATCACTTAAACAAGAACATATGTGTGTGCAAGTGTAATAACACAAAGTTGAGACCATTAGTACAACAATTGCACACAAGGTTTGAAATCCTCTCTTCCCTTCTTCCGTTTCCCTCTCTTCCCCTCTCTTCGGCTCCTCTCCTCTTTGCTCGCCTTTCCTATTCTCATCAAATTTTAATGCTTCTGGACGGGTGATAGCTATCTGTATTCAAATCTGCACAGGAAAATATCTTTGATTAATGGAAGATAAAAGTGAGACATTCCTGCCATAGACCTAATACTGCTGTATGCGCATCTCTGACCTGTACGCAAAATAAAACAATGACCCAAATATACTCTTTGAAAACCATGTAAAAAATAGTAATTCTTTTCTTGAAACCAAAATGTTATACTATCACTTATTTTTTAATATGAAGTTTTAAGCTATTTATTTGAGACTTTCATACAGGAGTACCATATTTGCATCATTTTCACACTTCCTTCTTCTACCTCTGGCTCCTCCTGTGCCCTGCCTCTCACATGACATATTCTTTACTTATTATTGTTTTATACACACATAAACACACACACATGTGTGCACACACACGCACGCACACAAACTGTGGAGTCCATTTAGTGTTATTCATATGTCTCAGTGTGTAGAGACCTCCACTTGGGATTGGATTGCCTATAAAAGACTGACTTCTGGAGAGACCGAATCGCCCTCTCATTAGCCTTTAGCTTCTGCAGCTCTTCATCTAGAGGTGGGGTCTTGTGAGACTCCCCCATTCTCACTGGAACATCAACTGGTGTAACTGGGGTGCTCTTCTTTAGGCAACCATATTGTTGATACTTCACAGATGCAGCCACCTTGCCATGTCATGGACAGAAGATACCATCTCATGGTAGATGTCCTGGCCTGCTGACTCTTACAAGCTTTCCACTGCATCTTCTTGAATGTCAGGTGTAGGAGCTCTATTGTAGATGTGATCAGTTGGAATTGGTTACCACATGGTAATATCTGCATTTTTACTAGTTCTGAATTTCAGGAATGGTCTCTGCTGCTGCTGCTGCTGCTTTGATGAGAATGAGAGCTACATTTATCTGCAGGTATAAGGATAAGAATTTAGAATGCAAGCAGGATTTTACTAGTTTAGGAACATGGCAGTATCATCATCATCATCATCATCATCATCATCATCATCAGCAGCAGCAGCAGCAGCAGCAGCAGCAGCAGCAGCCAGACTCCTCCAGAGTCCATGAAATCTCCAGGCAAGGGTATCTGGCTAGGTTTATAAGAATTCCCTACTATAGAGCAGGCCTTAAGTCCAATTAGATGGCTGTTGGTTGTTTCCAGGATGTAAGTACCACTACTGCATCACAGTGGATACCTTGCTGTGCTGGTTGTTGTTGTGGATTGCAGGCTTTACCACTGAGTAGGACAGCTTGCATTAACGCTTTACCACTCCTAGGCAGCTTGCATTAACGCTTATAGATTCTATGAGACCTGCTCCTCAGGAAGGAGGCTTCTAGGTCAACTCCAGCTTGATTTCTCCAAGTCCTGCATCTGAAGTGTATGATATCTTCACTGAGGTCTTCCCTTCAAGATCAGGAAGCAATGAAGAGCAACAGCAATAACCTGTTTTGGGAGTCTCTTGGTTTTCATTGAAAAAAAAAAAACTCAAAGAGAGGTTTTCCATGCTGACATTGGTTCTACTGTCTTAGGTAGTATATGGCTATTGAGGAGTTGTTGTCATTCCAAGTGATATATCTTCATTTGAAATATTTATACGTATACACATATATTACAAATATATTTTAAGAAGCATAAAACAATCTCTTCCCATATTTATCTATTTGTTAAGAATAGTCAACATTTTCAAGCTATTTTTTCAAGCTTTTTAAAGCCATTTTTATCTCTTCTTGGTGTTATTTATTCCTCCTCTTTCCTTTATGCACTGTATCATCCTTCCTACGCTTTTTTCCCTTTTCATTTTCCCTATTCTTTTTATTTATTTTTTGATTATTACAATTTATTCACTTTGTATCACAGCTGTAGCTTCCTTGTCACCTCCAAACCCTACCTTCCTTCCCTCTTTTCCTCCCATGCCCCTCTCCAAGTCCACTGATAGGGGAGGTCCTCCTCCCCTTCCCTCTGACCCTAGCCTATCAGGTCTCATCAGGATTGGCTGCATTGTCTTCCTCTGTGGACTAGTACAGCTGCTCCCCACTCAGGGGGAGGTGATCAAAGAGCCAGCCCCTGAGTTCATGTCAGAGAAAATACCTGTTCCCCTTACTAGGGAACCTACTTGGAGACTGAGCTGCCATGGGCTACATCTGAGCAAGGGTTCTATGTTATTTCCGTGCATGGTCCTTGGTTCAAGTATTGGTCTTTGCAAAAATCCCTGCATTTTCCCCATTCTTTTTTTCATAATATATATGATATATTTGTATAAATATTATAGAATACAAATATATTATATATTTATAATACATAGTATATTTATGTACAATATATAAATACTATACTATATATACTATAAATATGTATTATAAATATATACATAAAATATAAAAATATATAAAATAAATATTATATATATATATATATCCCTCTCAAGAGCTTCTTTTTACCTCCTCCCATGGTCTCATATTACTTCTTTAACTTTTGTCATTAACCCAAGTTATATACTCATTTCTAAAGATTTGGGGCTAGGATCTACAAATGAGACAGAATGTGAAGCATTTGTCATTCTGGGTTTGGGTTGCCACATTGAGTTTTAATATTTTTCTAATTCCATCCATTTATCTGCAAATTTGATGACTTTATTTTTCTTTATAGCTGAGTAGAACTCCTCTGTGTATATGTGCCACATGCTGAATAACTTAGGTTGTTTAACTTCCCCAGCTATTGTGAATAGAGCAATAAACAACATGGCTGAGCAAGCATCTCTGGAGTAGGATGCTCAGTCCTCTGGGCAGATGCTAAGGAGTGGTCTAATTGGGTCATATGGTACATCTGCTTACAGCCTTTTGAGAGCTCTTTACAGTGATTTCTATAGGGAATGTATACATTTGCAATCCCACCAACTGTGAGTAAACATTTTCTCTCCCCCTACACCATCTAGTATTTGTTGTCAGTTGTTTCCTGGATTTTAGTCATTCTGGCGAGAATAAAATGAAATCACAAACTGGTTTTCATTTGCATTTATGTATTTGCTAAGAATGTACAACAATTTTTGAATAATTTTTACACATTTTTATTTCTTCTTTTGAGAAGTCTCTATTCAGATTTTTAGCTCATTTTAAAATTGGGTCATTTGTTTTTGTGACTCTTTGCTTTTTCAGTTCTTTGAGTATTCTGGTTATTAATCCTTGTCTTAGTTGATTTGTTGTTGTTGTTGTTGTGATGAAATGCCACAACCAAAAGCAACATGGGGAGTTTATTTCAGTTTACCTTCTTCGTTGTTGTTATTTTGCTTTTTGTTTTTCCAGACAGGGTTTCTCTGGGTAACCCTGTGTGTATTGGAACTCTTTTGTGTAAACTAGGCTGGCCTCAAATTCATGGAGATCTGCCTGCTTCTTTCTCCTGAGTGCTCAGATTGTAATTCACATGCTGTTACTGAAAGAAGTCAAGGCAGAAATTCAAGGCAGGAATCTGAAGGCAGGAACCTAAGAAGCCATGGAGGAGTGCTGTTTACTGACTCGCCCCTTCATGACTTGTTCAGCCTGCTTTTTGTACAGCACCCAGCGGTGTGCTGGACCCAAAGCGGTGTGTCTGCAGGGAGCTGAGCCCTCCCACATCAACCGTCAATCAAAAAGTTAAAAAAAAAAAAGAAAATAGTACCGCAGGCTTGTCCACAGGCCAATCTAGTTGAAGCATTTTCTTAACTGAGGCTCTCCCAAACCGACTCTAACTTGTGTCAAGCAGACATAAAGCTGGCTGGTAAAGTTCCTTATCACACATGTAGATGGAAAGTGTTCTCTCCACCCCGAGGCTTCCTCTTCGCTCCATTGATTATTTCCTTGGCTGTACAAAAGCTGTGTAGCCCTTTGAGGTCCCACTTGTCTCTCATTGGCCTTATTCTTGGGTAAATGAAGTTTTATCCAGGGAGTCCTCTCCCATCCCTGAATCATGGAGGGTACTGTCTATGTTTTCCTCTAGCAGTTTGAGTGTTTCAGGTTTCACACTGAGGTTTTGGTCCATTTGGGGTTGCTTTTTGTGCAGGGTAATAGGTGTTTAATTTCATTCTTCTACATGCAGGCACATTTTTACTAGTACCATTTGTTGAAGGTGCTGCTTTTTCTCCAGTAAGGATTTTTGGCATCTTCTTAAGATCTCAGATGGCTGTGCTTAGGTACACTCATGTTCACCTGGTTTAGTTTTGTGTGACAAAGTGGTTGTGTCAAAAAGCAAAAGATTTTTTTTATTCAAAGAGTGTGTTAATACTTCAAAAGATGTTAAAACCAGTTCTTTAGCTGGATAGTCATTCTGAGAAGATGGTCTGTAATTTTTTAGATTGTTTTGGAGAATTTTCTGTTTCATGGCTTTAATCCATCCTAGTTTGGTACGTGCAGCTAAGGAACCCTCTTTTAAAATGTATGAGGCCTGGGGCATTGGACTGCAGGGGCCGGGCTAAGTCTGAGTCTCTGGATGTAGCCTAGAGCTTTGGTCTGCTAGCGTCTGTCTAGGTTCTAAGACCACGGTGATTGGTCTGGCACTGTGGTGGCTGGTGTGGAGCCTGGAGCTACCATGTTAAACTGTGATGGGCCAGGATGGTTCTGGGGTCTGTGGTGAGTGCAGACTCGTTTCATTCTTGTCATTGTGAGGATAATGAAAAATTGTCACTCTTACCATCACACCTATGACTATAACTTTTTCAGTCTTGTGTGGATTCCTTCATTCTGGGGAAGGCATATTCATGTGTGGACAATTTGTCACATAGTATTTCTGTGAGAGACTGAATGGTAGAAATTCCCATCCTGCCGTTTTATTGAGATTGGCCTGAGTCTTCTCATTCATGGAGTAATTATACCAATGCACCCCATGCAGGATTATTGTGAGAATTAACTGAGGAAAAAGATGTAAAATACTCAGAAACATATGGCAAACCCTGTATAAATGTTCAATACTGATCATGCATGGTATGAGCTATGGATAAAATGCCTGCAGGGCTCTCCCTTTCAACTGGAAGATCATCACCAAATCCTTTCAATAACATGACAAGGGACTGATAGAAAAATGGATGAAATAAATACAGTGGCTGGCTCTCGGAAGCCTTGCTCAGGGGGGACTGTTCTAATTATAATCCTAAGTGCACCTCAACCTTCCTTCTCTCCTGTCATCCAGGTGACCATTGTTTGGGGACACTGAGAGATTGCTGTGGCGATAGCCTCTGGCTGTTGGACACAGAACCCACCTAGTCTGTACTGCCTTGATGATTCTGAGATGAAAAAGATTTTAAATGTTTCTAACACAAAAATATAACAAATGCTTGAGTGATGGGAATATCCAGTCCGTTGATACGGTCATTACTCTAATAACACAGGGAGAGGTCATACTGCAGCCCTTAAATATGTGCAATTATTATGTATAAATAAAACTAGGAACTTAAAAACAGGCAGGTTACCCGGACAATAGCGTTTTTGAGTGCATGCTATATCAGTGATGTACTGTGTTCTTACAGTAAGTCATTCAAACTTGTGGGAAACTGTGGGTGTGTTTACAGATAAGAAAATAGGTCCAGATACTGTCACAGACATTCGAAGGGCTTCCTTCGTGGCAGGAGGCAGAGTGACAATCCTGCCCCAGTGGGCTGGCTCTAGGGATGGTAATTTGCTTTCATGTGATGACTTAAATGCCAAGCCAGGCACCTCTGTCTGTGAAAGAATTCCCGGTTCCTTTTGCTTGGCCAGGTTGGATCTCCTTTGTCCCTGCTGCCACTGGGGGCTGTGGGTGCTAAGTCAGTGGTCTCCTTTACTTGCTTAACTTCTTCAGCAAGGCTTGCTCTTCAGCACACCCTCATTAAACTGCGTTTTTCTCTTCTTGGGGTTTTGTGGGTGATTAACTGATTGACTTCTGTGAAAGCAATTGGCTCCCACGGACAAAGTGGTTGAGTGCCTGGAAAAAGCCTGCATGCTGCTGTGCTAAATGGACCATTCCTTTCCGTTGTTTTATTCCTGTGAATTAAGAGCTTTTGTCGTAATTGAACCACAGGGATGACAAAACATGAGGACATCGTTTGGCTCTTCAGTAATGGCCTCCGCTACTTCACTCAGCTATCAGCCCGGCACGGTGTTCCCCAGAAATGCGTGGGCCCTGGAGAAGGCATGCGACAGGGGGTAGAATGGGGCTGCGTGCTGGGCCAAGATTGTGCTCTGAGTGGTGTTCAAGCAGTGGCTTTAAATGCTACCAATTTAGGATGGATTTGTCTTGGGGGTCAGCTGAATTCCGCTTTCTCTTTCATTGAGCCTGGTGATTAACCCTGCATGGACCCCAGAGGCTGCTTCTAACACATCAAATATCTGTGATGCCATCTAGGACAGTGGTTCTCAACCTGTGGGACGTGGCCCCTTTGAGGGTAGAAGGACCCTTTCACAGGGGTTGACTAAGAACATTAGAAAACACGTATTTACATTACAATTCGTAACAGTAGCAAAAATCACAGTTATGAAGCAGTAGCCAAAACAATTTTATGGTTGGGGGTTACCACTACACGAGGGACTATATTGAAGGGTCGCAGCATTAGGAAGGTTGAGAAACCACTGCTGGATTCTGCAAGGCGCTCTTTCCCTGCTTTATTCATGGTGGACAGTTCATTCCACCTCCCTGATACCTCCATCTTGCTGAGCTGTCTGCACCAGTCTGTGCTTATGGTCTCAGATGCACACTCACACCCTCCACAAATGTAGATGAAAACAGAGGTTTAACTTGATTGGTAGTGAAAAATTGTTCTTTTGATTTCAAAGTGCTATAAAGATTTAATTCACTATTATCCCAGAAGTACAAAACAACCTCACTGCCACTGTTCTGGGTAAACAATGTTTATGCTACCACCATTTGGAGCTGCATCAGTGTGGGAAAATACTGCTGGAGTGTGTGTGTATGGTGGTGGGGGCACAGGGAAAAGCTCCCAGCTCTGGGATGCAGTGTCTCAGCTTCAGTGCTCTGGCAGGTGGAACACCCTTCTCTCAAATAGAAGCTATTTATCCACGTGTTCCATGAAAGATGGACCATTATTCCAAATGCACCTCTCAGTCAAAAGCAGATAGAATCCAAGTTAAGTATTACACAGCACTGTCACTGGTACTTGTCCAGTTTGGTGTGGAAATGCCAGAAACCAAACTCAGAAGGTTTGGCTCTAGAGGTATTATATAGACCATAGTCCATTATTTTTTCATTAAATACACCCCTTTCTTCTGATTCTATTCATTCCCAGAATGCAGAGCAGCAGCAGAAAGGCAGCAAAGGCTTTTGGGAGATGGATATCCAGTTGCAGGATTCTTGACCCTTCCTTTAGTCCATTCACAACAGCAGATTTCTCACCTGCCATTGCTGTGAGATTGAAACTCAAACTGGAACTATATTAAGAGGTAAGTAGTGTTTTATGAGTGTGAAGAAGGGCCAAGGTATATAGACTATTAAGAATCAGGAATTAAATTTTAAATTCTATGAATTAATAAAAAAGGAATAGGAGAATAAGAGAGCCAAGATTTCCAAGGGGCAGCACTCAGCAGTGCATATAGGGACCCAGGGCCCATGGCAATGTCCACCTGCCCAGCTAACACCTCCATGGGACACAAGACTCAGGATACCAAGATTCCACTGTGCAGCTCTCAAATGCAGTACTCATAGTATACTTTAAACATATTTAATTTTAACCTTTGACACTTTCATACATAATAAATTTTAGTCATTTGCACCTCCACAACTCTCTCCCATCTCCCAGATATTTCTTCTCAAAAAGTCCCCTCTCCTGATTTCATGTCCTCACTGTGTGTGGCTCCCTAGTTTAATTGGAGTTGTGTAAGGTTTGGTGGGAGGCTATTTTCTGGAGCAAGCACGGCTTGCTGGTAGCTGTACTCCCCTCTTCCAGTGGCCATTAACTGCCACTCGTGCCCCAGGGAGGGAGAAGACTTCTTGGGCCCTTTCCCTGTCTATGATGAAACATTGGCAGACCCAATCAGCTGCAGTGAGTTAATGAGAGTAACAGCTGTGCCACATCACATGTCCTTTTAAGTCAAAGACTATGTGGTTTAGGTGACAGCAAGCATTGGAGTGGAGGCTTCTTACGGGGACAGATGTTAAGGCTTCTAATACCTGAATCTCTATTTATTTATTCCACAAATTTCTCTTGCCCAAATAAGAAATGGAGAGAAGAAGAGGAAAGAGATGGGAAGGTAGGAGAGAGAGAGAGAGAGAGAGAGAGAGAGAGAGAGAGAGAGAGAGAGAGAGAGAGAGAGAGAGAGAGAGAGA
>JAQQSO010002101.1:0-14679 GCA_028658305.1 Pachyuromys duprasi | reverse complement strand
ATAGAGAGAAAAAGACTCTAAAAACTCACGTGATTAGAAACTTCAGTCCAAGGTGGGAAGATGCTGTGAAAGTTGCTTCCAGAATCATAAGAAAGGTTTGGAAGTTTTTGATCTTAGCCATTCTGATAAGTATAAGGTGAAATCTCAGAGTTATTTTGATTTGCATTTCCCTGATGACTAAGTGTGTTGAGCATTTCTTTTTTAATTTTTAATGTATTTTTATTAATAACAGTTTATTCACTTTGTATCCCAGCTGTAGCCCCCCCCCAACCCAGTCCAATTATAGGGGAGTTCCTACTCCCCTTCCATCTGACCTTAGGCTACTAGGTCTCCTCAGGCCTGGGTCCTTTGTCTTCCTCTGTGGACTGGTAAGGTTGCTCCTCCCTCAGGTGGAGGTGATCAAAGAGCCAGCCAATGAGTTCATGTCAGAGACAGTCCCTGTTCCTATTGTTGGGGAACCCTCTTGGACACTGAGCTGCCATGGGTTACTTCTGTGCAGAGGTTCTAAGTTATCTACATGTATGGTCCTTGTTTGGAGTATCAGTCTTAGACAAGATTCCTGTGCCCAGATTTTTGGTTCTGTTGCTCTCCTTGTAGAGCTCCCATCCTCTCCAGGTCTTACTATTTCCCACTTATTTCATAAGATTACCTGCATTTTGCAAAATGTTTGGCTATGAATTTCAGCATATGTTTTGATACCCTGCTGGGTAGAGTCTTTCAGTGACTCTCTGTGATAGGCTCCTTGTCTTGTTCCCTGTTTTCTCCCTCTTCTGATGCCTTTTTGAATGAAATTTGAGCATCTTACTGGGTCCTCCTCCCTGATTAGCCTCCTTAGGTATACAGATTTTAGTATGTGATCCTATATTATATGTCTAATATCCACTTATAAGTGAGTATATACATGTCTGTCTTTCTGTTTCTGGGATACCTCACCCAGGATGATCTTTTCTATATCCCACCATTTGCCTGAAAATTTCATGATTTCCTTGATTTTAATTGCTGAATAGTATTCCATTGTGTAAATGTACCACAATTTCTGTATCCATTTCTCAAGTGAGGGACATCTGGGTTGTTTCCAGCTTCTAGCTATTACAAAGAAAGTTGCTACGAACATGGTTGAAGAAATGTCCTTGTTATATACTTGAGCATCTTTTGGATATATGCCTAAGAGTGGTATAGCTGGATCTTGAGGAAGCACTATTCCTAATTTTCTGAGAAAGTGCCAGATTGATTTCCAAAGTGGTTATACAAGTTTATATTCCCACCAGAAATGGGGGAGGGTTCCTCTTTCTCCACATCTTCTGCCTTATGTGTTGTCACTTGAGTTTTTGATCTTAGTCATTCTGATGGGTGTAAGGTAAAAACTCAGGGTAGTGTTGATTTGCATTTCCCTGATGACTAAGGACATTGAGCATTTCTTTAAGTGTTTGCCATTCGATATTCCTCTGCTGAGAATTCTCTGTTTTGCTCTGTGCCCCATTTTTTAAATTGGGTTACTTAATTTGTTGCTGTTTAACTTCTTAAGTTCTTTACATATTCTGGATATAAACCCTCTGTCATATAGCGAGTTCATGAAGATCCTTTCCCAGTCTGTAGGCTGTCATTTTGTCCTGATGACAATGTCCTTTGCTTTACAGAAGCTTTTGAGTTTCTTGAGGTTCCATTTATTGATTGTTGATCTTAGAGCCTGTGCTGTTGGTATTCTGTTCAGGAAGTTGTCTCCTGTGACAATGAGTTCAAGGCTCTTTCCCACTTTTTCTTCTAACAGGTTTAGTGTGTCTGGTTTTATGTTGAGGTCTTGGATACACTTGGACTTCTGTGCAAGGTGATAAGTATGGATCTATTTGCATTTTCTACTCATAGACATCCAGTTAGACCAGAACCATTTGCTGAAGATGCTATCTTTTTGTATTGTATGGTTTTGTCATCTTTGTCAAAAATCAGGTGTTCATAAATGTGTGGGTTTATTTCTAGGTCTTCTATTGAATTCCATTGATCCACCATTCTGTTTCTATGCATTGCCATACAGTTTTTATTACTGTTGCTCTATAATAGAGCTTGAGATCAGGGATGGAGATACCTCCAGAAAATCTTTTATTGTAGGGGATTGTTTTAGTGATTCTGGGTGTCTTGTTATTCCACAAGCAGTTGAGATTTTTTTCTTTCAAGTTTTGTAAAATATTGTGTTGGTATTTTGATGGGAATTGCATTGAATCTGCAGATTGCTTTTGGTAAAATGGCCATTTTTACTATGTTAATCCTGCCAAGCCATGAGCATGGGAGCTCTTTCCATATTCTGATGTCTTCTTCTATTTCTTTCTTCAGAGACTGGAGAGGATGTGGAGAAAGGAGAACCCTCCTTCATTGCTGGTGGGAATGCAAACTTGTACAACCACTTTGGAAATCGTTCTGGCACTTTCTCAGACAATTAGGAATAGTGCTTCCTCAAGATACAACCATACCACTCCTAGGCATATATCCAAGAGATGCTCAAATATACAATAAGGACATTTGCTCAACCACATTTTTAGCAGCTTTATTTGTAATAGCCAGAAGTTGGAAACAACCCAGATGTCCCTCACTTGAGGAATGGATATAGAAATTGTAGTACATTTAAACAATGGAATACTACTCAGCAATTAAAATCAAGGAAATCATGAAATTTTCAGGCAAATGGTGGGATATAGAAAAGATCATCCTGAGTGAGGTATCCCAGAAATAGAAAGACAGACATGTATATACTCACTCATAAGTAGATGTTAGACATATAATATAGGATAAACATACTAAAATCTGTACATCTAAAGAAGCTAATCAAGAAGGACTCTGGGTAAGATGCTCAATCCTCATTTAGAAAGGCAAAGAGGGTGGACATCAGCGGATGGAGAAAACAAGGGAACAGGACAGGATCCTATCACAGAGTGCCTCTTTAAGAGTCTACCCAGCAGGGTATTAAAGCAGATGCTGAAACTTATACCCAAACTTTTTGCAGATTGCAGGGAATCTTATGAAATAAGTGGGAAATAATAAGACCTGGATAGGAGAGGAGATCCACAAGGAGAGCAACAGAATTAAAAAATCTGGGCACAAGGGTCTTTTCTGACAATGATACTTCAACCAAGGATCATTCATGGAGATAACCTAGACCCCATGCAAGATGTAGCCCAGGGCCGTTCTGTGTCCAAGTGGGTTCCCTAGTAATGGAAACAGGGACTGTGTCTGACATGAACTGACTGGCCTGCTCTTTGATTACTTCCCCCTCACAGGGGTGCAGCCTTACCAGGCCATTGAAGAAGACATGAGACCTGAATGACTAGGATCAGAAGGAAGGGGAGGAGGACCTCCCCTATCAGTGGACTGGGGAAGGGGCATGGGTGTAAAAGAGGGAGGGAGGTTATGATTTGGAGGGGAAGAGAGAGGAAGCTACAGGTGGGATACAAAGTGGATACTCTGTAATTAATAAAAATTTAAAAAACTTAAAAAAAGAAAGGCTGAGGAGTCCAAGAAGAGGCTGAAGTATTCTAGAGAGGCTTTGAGGGATCTGCTTTAAGGCAGCACCTTTTAAGGCAAAAATTACATTTGTAGATCATTACTTTTCAGTGCTTACCCATGTCCTTCTGAAAGGTGGGGGTTCCCTTCCTTAGAGACTGAGACTTCCTGGGAAGATGGGAGCCTCTACAGCATGGTTTCTTTTATGAGTTATTGTTTCCCATAGGAAGATGAAGATTTACGATGCTAAAAGCATTTTTATTTCTTTTTGATATTGGACATTGGAAAAAATTGTAGCTGAAGATACACTGAACTTTCTATAGTACTGGATTCATTACATTTTGATCCTGATCTTCTAGGGTTAAAGCATAAACTCAAGGGAGATTCTCATATCTTTCCCACCATTGCAGGTCATAGCCACCTGTATTATGAGTATGCATCCATAAGGAGAAAAAAATGCTGTTTGTAGGGAAACAGAACAATCCTTGATTATATGAAAAGCGCAGAGGACCCTCCATAAACATTTTATCTTCTTTTTGTATCTAATTGTGCTGCAACTGATGTAAATAAAACTCCGATGATAACCATAAGAAACCATCACCATATAAACACCAGACATAAAGAGTCATGTAGTCTAATGGAATGAAAAATTTGTGTAGGGTCAAGTTCAACATAAAATTTTATAATGGCAAATAAATTGAAACTTAGGAAATAAATCATCCAAATCACATCTCTTCTAGTGTATAACAAAAACAGAACAGTCTCTGTTTCAACAAACTGTCACTGTGAAACATAAGCACAGGGAAACCATGAATATATGTAGACAGGAATAACATTGGAGACAAAGTTTAATTAAAAATATGTTTTTAAATGTTTGCATTATGTTTAACTACAGAAATCAGAAACTTGTCTCTGTGGAGTAGTAGCCTGAAAATTTGTATGAGCAGAATCTTATAGAAAACATTTCTATATGATCAACACACATCTCATGACATAAACCTGAAAAATTAGTAGATTAATTAAGCTTTACATTTGGGAATACAACAAAAACTAAAACTTAACAAATTTCTTGAAAAACATAACATCAGGAGCTATCAGCATCACTCAAATTGTCTATGTTCTGTTGAATGTAAACTGAAACAGCTTTTATCTTGTGTTGAATTTCTCAAGAAGATGCTGACAAATATCCATTTACCCCAGACAGGGCACAGATGTTGGACAAACAAAACAGACACACCCAGGTCTAGCTTAATGAACCCGGGAAATCTGGAGAGTTTCTTACAGGCAGTTTCCTGTCTGAAAGGCCAACCATATAGATGAGGATTCAGTGAAGCTGCGTTTCTGAAACTGCCTCCGTGACTTGCAGGCAGTGTGGGTACACAGGAAGTCTCTTTCCATAGTAGTTGTCATTGCTTGTGTAATTCTGGAGAGGAGCTCTATGTATTTTGTAAATTTCAGGACCATCTTGAGACCTGTGAATTTTGTTTTCTTCCTGAGCTTCACAAATTTAATTTGCTTCCTAAGTCTTACTCATTTGAAGGAAGTAGTTCCTCAGCTTCTGGTTAGTACTTACTATTTTAAAGAATAAAAATGCTATGTAAGCAAATGGACAAAGCCAACTGTGCAGTCTGTATTAATTGAAATAAAAACATTTGTATTATATGCTAGCATTATTTACTTTCAATGGACATTCAAAACTATTATGCTTCAAGTACTTCTAGAATTTAATCATACTATTTGACTGAGAGTAATACACATAAAAACTAGCTTAAAAAGGAGGGTGTGATCAGTGTTCCAGGTAAAACATCATCAGAGATATTTGTAAAGGGGCTGTCCACACTGTGGTGGGAACAACTGGGATGCGGGTGGGGGGTGTATCTTCAGGGTAGCAGAAGTGTGCTGGGGAGAGAGTACAGGTGCAGTTCTGAACTGTGTGTCCTGAGTGATTTTGCTTTCAAATGGCAGGTGCTTATGTGGAATGTTTATCCTGGGAATAAAGGAGGCAGAGTTTGTGATAGCGTTTATTTTTCTCTGTTGCCAGTGTTACTTTAACTGGGACACAGGGCAAAGATAAATGCTCCTCTTCACAGCATGCAGCAGTGGTGGGTCACAACTACCCACATGAGGTTACAATACACTGCCCTATTACATTTAGTGTGGGTCATGTTTTCCCAGCAGGGATATAATCAGAATAACTTTGAGCAACTCTTGAGGATGTAGTGGATATGAAATTGGAATCCTGGATTATACATAATCAATCAGAAACATAGGTCTCAAATGGAGTGTGCCAACTGAAGTGGGGAAGCCATGTGAAAAAGAGCCATTAACTCATGAGATCTGACATTATCTAGTTTGAAGTAGTTGTTAGAGTTCAGTTGGAGGACATGCAGCTGGTGCTCATCAGAGAACAGATTGCTGGATTTCTGGGAAAGTCCTCACATATCCAGGATTAGTGGTGAAATGTTGGATGTGCGAGCACAAGAATGGGGAAAAAACACACGCCTTTCTCTAATCTTTGACAGAGCCTACATATCTGAATGAAAAAAAACACATTAAAAATTCTTTTAATTTTTGCCTTCTTGATGACATTGAGAAAGACTGGAAACATGAGGACACATTATATCGCAAAGCAGACTATAAAATAATTTTAGGGACTGGAGATATGTTCTGTGCATTAAGTGCTTGCTACACAAGCATGAGCCCTTGAGTTCAGATCCTCAGTGCCCACCTGAAAACCAGGCATGGACACACACACACAACACTAGTGCGGCAGAGGTAGGGACAAGTCGATGCTGGGGGCTTGCTGGCTAGCCAGCCTGGCCAAGGCAGCAAGCACCAGCTTTAGTAAAGAGATCCTGCACCAAAAACTAACGGGGAGATCAGTAGAAGAAAGTACCCAAAGTTGACCTCTGGCCTACACACTCAGATTGTTGAATGCCACGCATAGATATGAACACACTTGTGTACACATGACTGCATACATATATGTCTATGCAGGAGCAGTCGCAAGCAAACAAAAGAATACATGTGCATATAGAATAAATGATTTGTGGATAACTCACTGAGAAACCATGTAAAACACTTGGGGACTGAATTCTACCCTTGCAGAGCCAGTTACGTACCAACTCTGTCTGGCAAAGCTTCTCATGGAGGGTAAGATGATATTGGAGAGCAGTGGCATGGACCTGGGTAGGAGGGCAGATGGAAAGATGCTGGGAAACCATGCACAGAAAAGTCTGCACACAGATATAAATCACAGTTTGTCAGAGTACAGTCATAGAGGAATAACCTCACTACCCAAACAGTTTACCCTGATTTTCACTTTCATCTTATTCAAGGAGACAATACTCACATTTACCCTTTTACTGGCTACCAAGATCCAGCTGAATGCACACTCTGTGAATGAAGCTGCAGTGACTTCAGTGTCTATAGTTTTTTTTTTTTTGTCTTCTCCTTTCTCCTATAGTTTTTGTTTTAATTCTGTTCCTTTGTTCAGCAAACAAGTTAACATTGAAATGTGCATCAATAAGTTCTTGGTCTCACAAAGTGCAAGTAACTAGATATCCTTGAGTGTTCCCTGGACTACACAAGTGCAATTTCAAAAGAATGAACCAGTGTGTAATGGGCTTTCAGGATCACTGTGCCTGGGTATAGCTTATTTTGCTTCAAAATCCTGTGCAATCTACAAAGTTATTTAAAGGTATGATGGCATGTGATTTTTTTAGACTTAGAAAAATGATTTAAAACATTATATAATTCTTTAATCAATCAAAATGGAAATTAGTTAAATCTGAATAAACCTTATGTCTAGGATGAAACTCAGCTAGATTTCTTTTTCCTTCACTTTGAGAAGGAGGATGCGTTGTTAACATCAGATAAAGACCATATGAATGTTTCTGTATTTAGGTAACAATTGGAAGTTAACAACAGAGGAAGCTACCAAGACTTGTGGTCCAAACATCACACCAAGTAGAAATGACTTTCTTTGCACAGTGCTCTCTTGAGAGCATCCCTGACCTCAGTATTCCTCAGGCTGTAGATCAGGGAGTCCAGCATGAGGTGAAAAACCGTAAAACAAGTACAGGATCTTCTGCTTCTCCTCGGGGTGCTGGGACCCCTCAGGGTGCTGAGCCATGTACATAAAGATGGTGCTGCTGAAGAAGAGCCTGGCCACACATAGGTGGAAAGAACAGGTGAAGAAGGCCTTTCTGAGATTCTCTCATGACTGCATCCTCGGCACAGGCATCAACATGGGTCTGTTAGAGACCAGCACCAAGCATAAGGACCCTACTAACATGAACACTGAAGCAGCAAAGAAGACTATTTTGTGGAGTGTTGTATTAACACAGGCCAGCTTTAGGACAGACAGGATTTCACAGAAGAATTGATTGATTTCATTTGACCCCCAGGTGGGCGGCCTCAAGACACAGCTTATATGAGCCAAGGAGGGAGCCACATGCCCAGGATGTGATAACCAGAGCAGCACATTGTTTTCAGCCCACAATGTAAGATATTGAAGTGGGTGGTAGATGACCACATACTGATCATAGGCCAACACTACTAGGAGGGTCATTCTGTGTACGAATGTCCCAAAAAGGAAAGGTCCATGTTATGCATCTGACAAAGTAAACAGGCTTGGCTGGATCTAGGAGGTTTACTAGCTTCTGGGGCACTGTGTCACAGGCATAGGCAATGTCAATGATAGTCAAGTGGGAGAGGAAGAAGTACATGTGTTGCGGAGTCTGGAGTCTTGACTGATTATTGCAAGGATGACCCCACTCTTAGATGAATGCACAGAAGAGAAAAAAGATGAAAAAAGAACTCAGTGAATCTATGGACCAAGGCAGAATCCAAGTAGGACAAACTCTGTGACCATTTTTTGATTTTCCACCATTTCACTGTTGAGCAGAGACACAGAGAACTACAACATAAATATTTATTTTTTAAAAAAGATTTATTTATTCATTATGTACACAATGTTCTGTCTGCACGTACACCTGCACACTAGAGGAGGGCACCAGCTATTCCACTCCTTGGCATATATCCAAAAGATGCTCAAGTACACAAGTAGGACATTTCCTCAACCATGTTTGTATAAGCTTTATTCATAATAGCCAGTACCTGGAAACAACCCAGATGTCCCTCAGTTGAGGAATGGAAATGGAAATTGTGGTACATCTACACAACAGAATAGGAATATTACTCTAGCAATAAAAAACAAGGAAATCATGAAATTTACAGGCAAATGGTGGGAACTAGAAAAGATCATCCTGAGTGAGGTATCCCAGAAGTATGAAGACACATGGTATATACTCACTTATAAGTGGATATTAGACATATAATAGAGGATAATCATACTAAAATCTGTACACCTAAAAAAGCTAATCAAGAAGGAGGACTCTGGGTAAGATGATCAATTCTCATTCAGAAAGGCAAATGAGATGGACATCGAAAGAGGGAGAAACAGAGAACAGGACAGGAGCCTACCATAGAGAGCCTCTGAAAGAGTCTACTCAGCAGGGTTATTAAAGCAGATGCTGAAACTCCTTGCCAAACTTTGGGCAGGTTGCAGGGGGAAAGAAGGAGGAGATAAAAAGGCCTGGAGGGGATAGGAGCTCCATAAGGAGAGCAACAGAACCAAGAAATCTGGGCCCAGGGGTCTTTTCTGAGATTGATACTCCAAACAAGGACCATTCATGGAGATAATATAGACCCCCTGCATAGACGTAAGCCCATGACAGCTCAGTCTCTAAGTGGTTTCCCTAGTAAGGGGATCAGGGGCTGTCTTTGACATGAACTCAGTGGCTGGCTCTTTGATCACCTCCCCCTGAGGGTGGAGCAGCCTAAGAGGCCACAGAGGAAGACAAGGCAGCTGGTCCTGATGAGACCTGATAGGCTAGGGTCAGATGGAAGGGGAGGAGGACCTCCCCTCTCAGTGGACTTGCAGAGGGACATGGGAAGAGAAGAGGGAGGGAGGGCAGGATTGAGAGGGGATGAGGGAGGGGGCTACAGTTGGGTTACAAAGTAAATAAATTATAATAAATATAACATAGATTTATTTATTATGTACACAATGTTCTGCACACATGCCAGAAGAGGGCACCAGATCTTGTAATAGATGGTTGTGACCCACCATGTGGTTGCTGGAATTGAACTCAGGACCTCTGGAAGAGCAGCCAGTGCTCTTAACCTCTGAGCCATCTTCCTAGTCCCAACATAACTATTTTAAAGAGAGGTATCAATATTTTGACATAATAACATGATTCTGACATCCACAGATGTATTAGAAACAACTGCTGTTTACTTGTCTTAGGCTTGGAATAATATTAGTGTTCTCCCACAGGAACTTAATTAATTAAGAGTAAATAAATAAATATCTATAAAAAAACAAATTACCTACAAGCATAATAACCAGTCTAAAATTCAAGCTTTAGAAGAGAAACGTGTCATTAATTATTATTTACTTGGAAACATTGATCCTGAGGTGGTCAAGAGTTAGCAAATTCACACTAATAAAATAACCCTGAAGCCCTGATCATTCAGGACTTTATATTTACAAATCTGCAGGGGAATTGCTGAATATCAAAAAGAGCTGTCAAAATGAGAATAGTACCAGGAAGGAACTTGAATTGCCTTAGCAAAAGTTATGATTGCTACTATGAATATTTACATACTAACTAGAGAATGATTTCAAAACTCTACCCAAAAGAAATTTTAAAACAGCAACTTTTTGTTGTTAGTCTTGTTTTTGATGGACAGGAATAATATTGGCATTTATTTACGGAATGCAGTTTAATGTTTAGATACTTGAATCCAACCTGCAGTGTTGTGAGGTACTAAGAAGAAAAGGTTTTACAGAAGCAATATCTAATGGCTTGTGTTATTATGTGTCTTTAGATATATAAATAATATATATCTCCACAAAATGTGTACTGTTCTCTTGAAAAAAATAGAAGCAAACTAACATTTGGTATTTAGCAACTGGTTCACAAAATGATTGACAGAATCATTAATTTACCACAGGAATCTTTCTTTTGGAATCCATGTAAAATGGAGCCATTTTGTAATTCATCAGCTGTATACACAAGCCCAAAAATGTGTAAGTTCCCCAAGATTTGGACGTTGAGCAAACACTCACAGAAAACAATTCCTATGCATCATGTGATCAGATCGTCTCTTCTACATTTCTTTTTAATAAAAGAAACTAAAATGAAAATAAGCTAGGATCCTCTTTTTATTGTTAATTCAATCTTTTATACTCATGACACACATCATAGCTGAAATTCATAACACAACACTGCAAAGTAAACAGCAGGGACTTCATCATCAAGAATGCTCATATTGTTTAACCAGCATGGTGGTGCATGCTTTAATCCCAGCACTTGGGAGGCAGAGGCAGACCGTCTCTGAGTTTGAGACCAGCCTGGTCTAAGAGTACGGTCCAAAAAGAAAAAAGAAACCAGAATATTCATATTCCTTACAAGTAGGCAGTGGAAAATATTCGTAAGTTGACAATTTACCTTATCTGTCATTTGACAAATAGCTCCATTGTCAATTTAGTTATAGAATTGTCTTTACATTGGTTGTAGGCTAAGTTGAGGACCTTGGCTTTTTGATCATAATATCCCCAAGAAATTTTGTTGATGTTCAATATAGTTTGGAGTGACAGTTATAATAAGCTCAAAATAACTTAAGGTTTAATTACCTTCCTCAGTGTGAGGAAGAACACTGACTTCATTCCATTTCCTAGTTTAACTATTATCTTTATATAGGGTGCTGTTAAAAATTGTTCCCTGAAGAAATTACCATGAGAGATAGGATTGTATTGAGAGAGAGAGAGAGAGAGAGAGAGAGAGAGAGAGAGAGAGAGAGAGAGAGAGAGAGAGAGAGAGAGAGAGAGAGAGTTAGAAAATCTACACACAAGTGATGAGAATAACAATCCAGAGGTGGGAACAAGACAAGGAAAGATGGGACTGGAGAGTTTAGGAACTTCTCAAAGTCCACAGTCTCTCAGTAGCAGGGCAGAAAGATTTGGTTAAATACTTTAGCCCAAATGTGGTTGGTTTCATGAGATATGTGTAAGTAGAAAGAGAAAAAAAAATGGAGGAGGAGAGAGAAGAGGAGAAGGAGGAGGTGGAGGAGGAGAGTGACCATCAAGTTTGAAGGCAGCATTCATCAATCTGTGCAAAATGGTCTTAGGGAGGGAGCAAAGGAACCAGGGAACACAGGATCCTAGCTACTTGGTGGATCAACATCTGTAGGCTGCAGAGATGGGTTTGGTGACTGGTTACCAATAGCCTTACCAATAAAGATCTCTGACTAGGTCTTCTTGCTGTAATTTCGTATTTTTTAACCATTAGGTAATAGCTCCTTTTCTTGAACAGGTATCCTTACCTAAAAGAAAAATATTAAAGGAATTCTGTGCTTTTACAATCATGTTTTGAATTTTAGCTGTGTTTATAGACTATAGTGTGTACCCTGTCCTCTTGTATTTCGGCATTGTATAATGTCTGCAAAGAGCACGTTTAAAGCTGGGTCTAAAGTGTATTGACCAGATCCTGACTAATGAAATCTGCCATAAGCAAGTTTTGGGCTAAAATATGCTTTCCTTTCAAACAACAACAAACATCTCTGTTTTATTTGAGGAAAGAAATGGCCAGATTTCACTAATGTGAAAACAACCTAAACAATATCCTCATTTCTCTCTTTTTTTTTTGTAAATGTTTCACAGGCTGATTTTATGTTAGGACAGAATAAATTTTTTATGATTGCCAAAGTATCTCATATTCAACAATAATTTATTCATTATTATTTTATGTGGATTTGTGGTTTGCCAACATGTATGTCTGTTGGGGGTGTTAGATCCTGGAGTTACAGAGAGTTGTGATCTTCCACTTGGGTGCTGGGAATTGAACCCAGGTCCTCTGGAAGAGCAGTCAGTGCTCTTAACCACTCTCCAGAAGTTATCTATCTGTCTGTCCATCCATCCATCCATCCATCCATCCATCCATCCATCCATCCATCCATCCATCTACTTACTTACTTACTTACTTACTTACTTACTTACTTACTTACTTACTTACTTATCTGTGAATATGGGGACATGTGTGTGCCACTGCACACATGTGGAAGTCAAAGAACAACTTGCACGCATTTGTTCTCTCCCTCTACCTGGTGCTTCTCAGGGATCAAATTCAGATTGTTTGGCTAGTGACAGGCACTTTTTACCAGCTCAGCTATTTGATCCCTGACTGCTTTTTTTAAACACATGAATTCGGGACTGCAATTTGGAAGCTAAAGTAAAGAAAGATTGAAAAGGTTAGGTGCTCGAGCATTTTTTTAGCCCTGCAGCTCTGTTTCACTTTGATTAAGCTCTTTCGTTTCAGCTTTGTTTTGCCATTTTCATATCATTTTGATAAAGAAGCCAGTGGTGTTGTTTGTTTGGATCCCTGACAATGCATACACATTTGCTAGATGTCAAATCAATGAAGAAATACAAACAACTACTGTGTTTGGAGATTGGTTTCTTTTAAAATGAAGTCGACTCTACTTGTGTTGAGCTTAGGCTCATCTCTAGCAGGACATGAGTCATAGAATTTTGAAAAAAACTTCATTCCTGTGATCTGTATTGATGTAATACCTTTAAAGCCTGATAAGAATAGAAGAAGGCTTAACAGAGTGTTTGGCACTTGAATTGAGGGCACATGTCTCTTTTTATCTTCTTCTTCTGATTGGAGTGTGAAAAAAAAAGAAACCAAACAGATTCCTTTTCTTATAGTGTGTGGGGACTCCCCACTGTGGGACCCTTAGCAGTCAGGCATGAGTTGAGGAGCTCAGAGGCTCCCCTCTTCACTGTGGGCTATTTGTTGTTGATTCAGAAAGAGGGAGAGTCATGGCCTCCAGCTGTGCATCTGCTGTGGATCTCACCAGGCTCCTGTGCTTAGTTACAATCCAGTGTGCACAAAACTGCCTTGCTTCAATTAGATTGGCCACTAGACAAACTCAAGCTCAGGAATCTGGGATAAGGACCGATAGGAAGAAGAAAGGAGTAAAGCAGTGGTGAGAGGGGAATAGGAGAGGATGGGAGGAGAGAGTAATCAGAATCATTATATACGTATATAATATTTTAAAAGCAATCTTAATTAATACAACAATGAAATCTCTAAGTTTAATGAAGCATCAGTCTCTTTTCCACAGTATTAGGCATGGGTACCGCAGAATTAATAAAGCGGTTCCACACTGTCAGTCAATTGTTCAGCTCAAATGAAGACTCCTTATTTGTAAGTAATAAGGAAAAACTGAAAAAAAAATAGATTTCTTATTTGCAGAATTATAAACAAAGACTTTGACAGGTTATCTTAAAGAGGTTGTCTTGATGCAACAAATGTGTTTTTTTGATTTTTTTTTCTTCTAGGAGTAGAGATTATTCTGGACAAGCAATAAGTAGAAAATCACTCTTACATAATTTCAGTCCATTCCTTTTTTGAATCATCTGTTTAGTGCCTCCTATGTGCCAAGTAATATAAGAGTACAGTGTGCAACAGGTTGATAGCTCGAGATTATACAGATTTTATTGTGAAACTCTGCTTTAGGATGAAGAGGAGAGGAAAAGAAAAAAGAAAGGAAACTTTGTGTGCAAACATTCCAGAGGGCCCAGGTTCAATTCCCAGTACCCTCATGGAAGTTCACAGCTGTTTGTAACTCCAATTTTTTAAATAAATAAATTTATTAAAAAGAAGAAATTCTTCTGAAAAGTAAACCTAGGTGTAGTTGTATATCTTGCCCTCCTTTCACTTTGTTGTTACCTTGGATACACGTATCTTTTTCATTTTCTTTCCATCTTTACCTCAAATACTCATCCTACAGAAGAGCTATTCATTTACTGAGTACATTCTAGGTGTCTGAGTATGTATATAAATCTATGTTCAATGGGAGGTTAGTATAAAACATACACACACACAGTAATAATTTGCCTTTATATCCCATTGTGGGAAATGCATCATCATAACCACAGCATGTGTTCTAACAGTGTTGACAAGAACCAAATGCAACAGTTAAAAGTAACCAACATAATAACTTCATGGGAGCAGAATATCCTCTCATAAGGTATTTTAGTATAACTTTTATTAAGTAAGAAAATTATTCCACATATTTCATTTACACCCGTAAAGTGGAAATTACTAACTACTC
>JAQQSO010002100.1:0-14679 GCA_028658305.1 Pachyuromys duprasi | reverse complement strand
AAAGAGCTCTGGTTGCACTTTCAGAGTCAGGTTCCACTCCCAGCACCACCAGTTGACATACAACCAGCAATAACTTCAATTTGGGAGAATCCTATGCCCACTTCTGACTTGCAGGGGTGTCAGAATTGCACTAGGTGCATATGCATAGCTACTCAATGCTAGTGAGTATTGGTGAATAACCTACTTTACTAAACCAGCAACCAACAAAATCCCTAAAATTAATCTCAACATCTGTCCTTACTTCCAGGGATAAGTGTAGTTTTCAATCCTCATCAAGGAAACTTTTTTTTTCAACAGCCATAGGCCACAGCTGAAACTACAACCAATGAAAATATAGAGTTGTGTCCAGGTCCAATGGACACATCTATAAAACAACCCTGACTAAAGCTCAAAAACATTTCTGAAGAAGGGACAGAAGGATTTTAAGAGCCAGAGGATCAAAGAGTTTGCTGTGAGATGTGCCTCCTAGTAATATCAGAAGTTACTTCCCAAACATGAACTGAGCAAGAATGATAGCAGTAGGCACACCAAATGGATGAGGGAAAGAACATGAAGCTTTAATCCTACACAAAGAATTACAGGAAGCTGAGAAATGCTAAGAGTAGGAGAAATAGTCTTCCCCAGGGAAGAGAACATCAATTGATTATCCAAAACTATTGTCATCTCTGAAAACATACGTACACATAACATTACACAGACAGAGCAGGCTTTATTTAAAATATATATTTATATGCATATATGCATGCAATGAAAAAAGAGGCTCTGAGTTTGAAAGAGCAATAAATGGGTAGATGGACGGATATGGAAGGGAAGGGAAGAAGGAGTGATAAAATTATATTATAACCTCAAAAATAGAAAGAGTCTCTCTATCAAAGGAGTTCAAGATTTCCTGATTTCACTGATGATCAAGCAAATACTTTGTGTTAGCATTAAATTTTCTCAAATTTGTCCACAAAGTTGATGAGGAAGTACACTTCCAAGCACGATTTATGCAATCAGTGTTACTCCAATAGTAAGTAGAGAACAACAACAAAACAACAAAGGAATTACTTGTTACTCTCCTTTATAAATACAGGCATAAAAACCCCAGGGGTAGAGAACTGAGAAACACTAGCCAAACAAACTCAATGGTGTATATGAAATAACTCACCATGCTTACACAGGATTTAACCCAAGGATGAAATGATAATGCAGAACATGAAAAACATTGATTGTTGTCTATTTATCATGTTAAGAAATGAATGAAGGATAAAAAAATCTACTCATCTAATTATGTGCAAAAAAGCACTAGAAAAACACAACATCTTTTCGTGATGAAGACATCACAAATTAGGAATAAAAGAAAAATATGCAACACAATGAAAACAGTATATGTCAAATTGAGAACCAACACTGTACTCACTGGTGAAAAGTTCCTAAGAAATCAAATTGTATCATGGAAAGGATTTGATATACAGATTTTAAATTCAATTTCAGTAAAAATACTTGCTCAGAGAAAACAGAATCATGAGTTGGTTGTGGCAGCACACATTTTAAATTTCAGCAATCTACAGGTATAGGCAGGAGAACCTCTGTGAGTTCAAGCTCAGCTTGATTTACTTAACAAATTCAAGACTAGTAAGAATACCTAGTGTGGCCCTGTTTGGAAAATAAATCCTATTGACTTATATTTAAAAATGCAACTTATTTGACAAGGCACTGATACTCTTATAAATGAATAAAACACATACTGGGTTTAGAAGGATTGTGAGGAAAAGTTCACCTCCTTTGATACTTTTATCCAATTCTTGGGGTCCTCCTGGATACTCCTTGTAGAAAATCGTATGTGTGAACAGCCCACAGGTCTGTCGAGGGAGGACCTGTGGACAAAGAGGTAAAAACAGCACACTGGTGTGATTTAACTAAGAACTCTTATCACTTTCATAATTTTGCTGTCAGCGAAATGTTCCCAACGTCAATTGGTACGTCTATTCCCAACGTCTATTTTGTTGATTTAATTCCATAAATGTCAATGGAGTAACTGAATCAAAGAGATACAATTTGTAGTTGCGAATATGTGCCCAGTTAACTTAGGTCTCTAAATCTAAGCTATTGCCTGACATGTATTAACAAATAAAAAAGTTGTCTTGGGGTTTATTTGATTCAGACAACTTCCATGGTTACATTTCTCATCTAATTAAGCTTCTCCTGTCCTTCTTTCTGATACTGAGTCTTGTATAATATGCAGGTTCTGTGATTCAGAATCGATTTTTCTCACAGTTTCTACTTTGTTTTGTCTCTGCTACACCCAGACCTTAAATTTCATTTCACTAGTCATAAACCATTTAATGACTGTTTCTGGAATATTTTGTGTTTAATTCTGCTATACATATGGATGTTCAACAGATAAAACAAGTAAACAAATTGATTCTAAAAATTTTATTTTGAACAATAAACTATTTACAGTGTAATGGGAAATGTACAAATTATTCAAGAAAGATATGATGGTATTTTTCCTTTAGTTAATTTTCATGGTTAAATTCAAGGTAAATGAAAACATATAGTCTAGATGAAAAGAAACATTCCCTCTTGTGATATGTTGGGAGGTCACACAAAGAAAGAAAATCTCGGTACTTTCTTTGTTCTTAAATTTACGTGGCTAATTCATTTTATTCTTCCTGATTTATCTATATTTCAAATGCATTATTGGCATTAATCAATATTTTCAGGTAAAAATCTGTGTCCTTTGGTCCACTGCTGATACAGTATAATAATGAGATAATTAAAGCCATATGATAAAATTTACTGCATGTCCAATCCAGATTACTATATACTCCTGACTCTTCTTTTGACCTAGGGATTAGAAAAGGAATGATTTCTGGATAGCTAGTTCTAGTGGCAATATGAGTAATGGACTGAGTTAGTGCAAATATTGAACAGAAGATAGTTTGTAAACTCGTGCCTGATCTTGACAACTAATGATGGAAACATTTCAAATACACCTGGAACTCGGGACGGGTGTTTGAAAACTAAGGGCATGGTACCACTTTTTTTTTAAATGAATGATAAACTTCCAGCTAAAATTCATGTGGTTTTACCCTCCTTTATCATAATGAATACATTAGTCTTAAATTAGATTATCATTTTTGAGCTAATACACATCAAAAAATTATATGCTACCTTTCCCTAAAATATGAAAAAAAACCTGAAAATAAACAGTGTCCTAAGATGCTCTGAATGCCTGAATGTCAAAAACACTGGATAGATGGATTTGTCTATCTGATATGATTGTTCCCTTTCATCTGTTAGTATCAAAGGGAGTGTAGAGTTGATTTCTTACTCCGTGGAGCTACATTTTAGTAAAACCACTCAAACAAGTAGTACCGAGGAATTCTTTAGGAAAAGTATAGAAGGCACCGACTAAATATCACTTTGAAAATGTCTATTCAAAAGTCATCCTCAGTATTTCTGGATTGTTATGTACTTAATAAAATTCACTCTACAGCCAAGCTTGAAGTCAAATAGTATGTAATTGTGTGACCAGTCAGCAGCCTCACAGCACATTGGAAATATCTGATAGTCATATAAAAGAAGTTCTGTGTTAACATTCTTAGACAGACTGTTGATCCCTTTATTTATACACAAGTGTCAAGGGCCTTCGGACACAGCAGTATGTGCTCACCATGATGCTATTGTGAATGAAGCCCTTCCTGTACCGTGCGGGTTTCAGATGTGGATACTCTTCAGTGCTGGTGACCTGAATACCCCAGACCTTCTTCCAAGCTGCATACAGCTGAATATGGACCGGGTAGACCCCTGAGTGATGTGGGGCCACGGCATAGCCCAGGTTGATCGGTATTCCATGTTCCTAAAAGAAGTCAGAAGAACACCATCATGGAGTGGGGGCAATTGAGTCAATTCATAATATGCATGTTTATTTGCCATATATATATTGATATCCCCATTATGTAAGAGGAAATATAAAAATAGGAAGATAGAGCTTTGAATCTTTCTTCAGTTCATGAGCATCATAGAGTTCTGATGCAAATAAAATTAATCTAGTGCACAGTTCGGGCTTGGTTTTATGCATAAAATTAAGTGTTAAATTTAAATACATTAAGTTTGAGATGATAGTGTTGTGAATGACTGTCCTCTGAGCCAAGTAACCACCATTTTGAGGCATTCAGGTGTCTCCCTTGCAAAAGGGGATAGCATGTACATAGGCCAGGGAAGATTGGAGCACCAACTGTGAACTATATGGTCCTGGGAAAACTGTCACCCCTGATGGTAAGGCTCCTCATAGTGAACTTTGGCAGAATCATCGCTTTGTTTGTCATTGGGAAATAATGAGAAGATAGATACTGTCTGTTTCTCACCTGGAAGGAAATTTAAACTACAAATAGCAACAGATCTTTGTCCTTTATCAGGCAGATGAAAGAAAAAAAATGTATAACTTCAAAAATTACCTAAACACAGAAGAGGAAGATGGCAGGACACAATGTGTGTGTGTGTGTGTGTGTGTGTGTGTGTGCGCGCGCACATGGGTGTTTGTGTGTGTGTGTTTTGCATGTGTGTCCATGCATGCATTTTGGAATGTAAATATGATCCTTAAGGTAATGAGAGATTTTGTTTTTTTGTTTGGATATCATAGTATTTGAATCTCCTCTGTTTGCAGGGCTAAGATGTGTATGTTATTTGCTTCAAAAAGAAACTACTGTAATGTTAAGATCAAAGTTAAGGAATTATTAATGTGGTAATAATTAGTTGGAAATGGGTAACAAAACAAGATTACACATGGTCAGTCTAAATGGTAGGGAACTAATGAATTCAGAGAGTAAGGAAGAGTTAAAATCCAGGATAGTTTAGTTTACAGAGGGTAAAGGGAAGGAAAAAGTTAAAGGAAGGTAAAAGTCCTACCCTTTGTCATAAATTTAAGGAACTCAATTTACTTCACAAGGCATACAATTTATGGTGAGGTACTTTGAAATGCAGTCAACTCTAAATGGCTACAAGTATACACCTAAGAATATGAAAACATTCCCAGTTATTGGTATTTTAGGTGTTTGAAATACATATGCAGTTTTCTAATTTCAACTTCTTCTATAATTTTTCTCTTCAAATGCTTATCTGCTTTATAAAGTCCCCTTGTAGGGCTGAATCTTTTCAATTGAGCTTATAAATGAGGATGTACTGTCAGATATGAAAGTTGATTGGATCAATGAAATGAGCACAAAATCGTTGGCAATTGCTGTTTATGTTGTCTGTTAGAGGCACACAGCACAGGCAAAAAATTCAGTCTTGGATGAGAAGCAAGAAGTGAGTGAATCACATGTCTTCAGTGTGTAGCCCACAGGCTGCATTAGCCCCAAAGATGGGCACGAAATAGTTCATGTCACTGTCATTTTCCTTTTATGAGGTGACCCTTATTGTGTAGCCAAATTCTGTTCTTTTTCATCAAGACTGTTTTCTTACATCTATTATAATAAATGACTCTATAGAAATTATGAATTATGAAATCGATGCTCTAAAATGAACTAGATAGAGCCTTTTCCTAGGCGTGAGGCAAAACTGATTTCTCAGTACTAGCAAAGAAATATATTTCATGCAAGAACCTCTCTTCTTTCCTTTCCTCACTTCCCCTTCCTCTCCTTCCCTCCCTTCCTTTCTCTTTCCCTTGTCTTCTCTTCTCTCCCTCCACACCTTCCCCTCCCCTCCTCTCCTCTACACTAGAAATGAAATCCCATTCCTCATTAATGCCACACAAATGTTCCCTGAGCAGGCTAAACCCCAAACCCTTAAATTGGTATTTTTCTATACAAAACAAAATGGAAAAACTTCAAAGAGCAGGGGCTATGTAGTCAGGACCCATCAGAAGGTCTTTTATTGAACTATGATCAGCCTTAGTTGTTTTTGGTCTGATCTGCTGCCTGGTGAATGGTTAGACCATAATGAAAATGAGAGATCACCCAGGAATCAAGGTGTCCAGCCCACCTTGATTCATTGACAATGAAACAGAGATGGACTTCCTCTTGAAAGAGATTGAGGGATGAGGATATCAGGTAAGTAGAATTGATGTGGCTTTTTTGGAAGGGTACTTGCAGCACATAGGAAAGGGAAAACTTTCTCCTACTATGTTGTTATTCTTGCAACTATTTTATAACAGGGTTTTTATGTCTCATAGAATTTAGAAGACAGCAAAACATCAGTGCATCAGACTCCTAATATTCTTTAACAATAAATTTGTTGCCCTCACTTTCTGCTATTGTGTGATGCTTTATTCCAAAAGTGAGGCCTTGAGTATCAGATGAGTATGGTAGTATTAAAGAAACAAAGAGATAAGAAAAAAGTCTGTAAAAAGAATTGAAATAACAACTATATTCATCCCTCAAAAAGGCATTTCACTTTTGATATGTCTTAAAAGTAACTGTAGAACTTTTCATGAAAAATCAGAAGGGAAAAGCAATTGACTCAGTGACTAGGAAGGAAGGGTCAGTAAAAACGATTTTATTGTACTTATTGATTTCTGGGGGCTCAATGCAATCCTCTTTGTAAGGTCATGCCATCACAGGGGCAACTAGAACTCAATCAAAATAGTAAATCTCACTAGGTAATTATGATTTTATATTTTTTCAATCAAAATGATAACAGAAGCTGAAAAGTAATTCCCTAGTAACTCTTTTCCTGTTATCAAGGGGCTTACTGAACTAGAAAGCTTCATTTTTAACTGTCCACAGCTTAAAATCCAATTCACAGAGTTGGTCTACTAAAACATAAACTAAATATCATATTTACACAAAATCACAAAAATTACAGACTTGGGAAGGTTTTTCTATGTAAATATAGGAAACTCTCAAACCTCCAAGTTAAACAGAAATGATAGCTGATGAAACAAATTCAAGTATACCTTTTGTTATTTATTAACAAGTCACGCAGGATCAAAATATTTTAAGATAATAAGCATCACAAATATTTAATATAGTTAACAAGTAATTGCCAGGACATATTTCAACTGCATTTGAGAATGGCTTGCCTCACAAATATTCATAAGGCTTTGATACTACCACATTTTTCATTAATTAAATTAAATTTCTATTTCTTGTGTAAGGAAGAGTGGTGGTAATGAGACAATTTACTGATATGTGCGATAAGATCATTTTCAGAAAAATCAACATACGATAAATGCATTTAGAACCAGATCTGGGAGCAGCATCTGAAATGAAGGCACTTTTAAAACAATCCCTAGTGATCATGCATTCCTGGAAACTCATGTGCATGGTAGCTATTAAGCGTGTTTCAGTTTATTCCTAATGTGACCCCAATGACGATTTTGTTTCAAAGACTGGAGACTATCCAAAAATGTGGAAAGTGAAGCTAAGAGAAAGTGTCTGTCTTTTCCCTGTGAGCCAGAACTGTGCCCGGGTTCTCAGCGTTCAGTCTGTGCATCGGATAGCCCAGTATCAGCCTCTACTGTGACTGAATGGAATTGACTCAAATATATATTTTGGAAGCAGAACAAATTTCCATTCCGTTTTTGCTTGGAAAACTTACATAGAGTAAAATTCGCTGTTTTAAAACTCCCTTTTGCTGCTAGCACTTTTTAATGCAAATGAGTTTCAGCCAATTAGGAGTGCTCAGGACAAATTCTGGAGAGCAGTAGGAAGCAAAGGTTAAAAACTCTTGTTGGAAAGGAAGACCTTGAAAACAAGACACTCTGCTGGCAGTGCTGGTGCATTCTTTGCAGGGCAATGGGAAGCTTACTGCTTGAGACTCAACTCTAGTGGTCTCTCTGAAATAGTAGCCCCTGGGTCTTGTGTGGCTCTTTCAGTCCCGGAGAAGTTCAAGGTGGTCTGCCCCTTTGCCCTCATAGAGGTTTTGCAAGCCCTCAAGGTACTCAGTAGAAACTGTTCTTGTTGAAAATAGTGTGATGTCTTTAAATTTGGAAACCTGAAGGGCAGATCTAGTTTTGCATTTTCTAATACTTATAGCAGGTTTAACAGATTCAGGTAAAGTGTCTAATGGTTTGATTTCTAGGAAAACATGGGGAAAATATAGAGCCATACAATACTCATTTTTATTATTTTATATTTATATTATAATTTACTTAGATGATTGATATCAGTAAATGTCTATTCACCTGGCTGAGTAAACACTTTACACACATATATATATGAACATTTTATAATTTCGTATGTGCTTGTGGGGTAGAGATTGTATGTATATATGATATGCGTAAATATGATGACTGCATGTTGTGTACTTGGTAGCCAGCAAGTAGCCTACAGTACTCTGCTATAAGACTAAAGGCTTCCATGCAGACTTTTCTATATTACACTTTCAATATGTCATCAAGTAGACTCCAAAGTCTTCTAAAGGAGACTATTGATGATTTAAATGATAAACACTAGAGGCACATCCAAACAATCATGTGCTAAGCTTGGTAGCACATAACTCTAATCCCAGTACTTTGGAAGTAGAGGCAGGAGGCTCATCTACTCAAGTTTATACTGTGCTATATGACAAGTTGCAGGCCAGAATGAGATACAATAAGGTCACATTTCTAGCAATCAAACATCAAACCAACAATTCAATTCCTCTACACTTGAAATAATTACTTTTGAGTTCATTATTTGTGTCAAATGTTTTGTTAAGTTCTAAGGGCTTCACTGGTTATAAGCTACAATTTCTACTGCCGTTTGAAATCTAGAGACAACTGCAGGAAAAAAAAAGATAAATGTATCCCAGTTCTTGTTGAATTTGGCCTATGAACAGTTGACTTAGAAAAATACCATTATCATTTGGACATGTAGACATTTTGTTTCTTGGGGGAAAGTGATGTCCGTGACATAAACATATATTAAGGTTTAATTTATTTCCAACTAACATTAGCTTCAATGAAATGATATATTTATATCTAGTAGCATAAACTTACCTCATGGGACCTTTCAAATATCAGAAACTGTATTTTCATTGTCATTGTCCCTCACTCTACATTATTTGGTTGGATTAATGTGGGACCTTGAAGGCTTTTCTGCATTATGCTTTCAATATGTCTTACTAGTTGACTTCAAAATCTTTGTGTGTAGAGATTTTCCTTCTTCTATTACTACTGCAGCCCATAATACTGCAAGCAAGAGTGCCAGTATAATAATTTATTTAGTGTCCCAGAGTTTGATGGACTCCAAGGAAGTTGGCTAAAGTTTAAATATGGTTTTGTAGTTGACTAATTGTGTGAATGTGAGAGTCTTATATGACTTTTCTGTGCCTCAGACTCATCATCTATAAAATTAAATTGATACTATTAAGGATTATATAACAACAAATATAAGTAAATTAATATTTATAATGCTTAATACATTATGAATTCATCAGCCCCCACTTAATAAGGATTTATTGGTTCAGAGAAAATACAGAGATATTTTCAAGAAATATATAAATTTTTGCAAATACAAATACAAATGAAATAATCTTTAGACAATAGTAGTGACTATTTGCACCAATAGAAAAACAAACAGGTCAATTGTTGTTAGTGTTACAGAGTGAAGAAGAGTATAAAGTCAGAAATGACAGTGGTTTTTATTTACCACTGCCAACTTTGTCATCCACAGAGGTGTATTATATCTCACTGGGTACTCTGCTTTCATGTATCCACTTGAGTTTAGCAAATAGAAAATCCTGATAACAGATAAGAGGTAAATGAGAATGAAACTAGGGAAACTTATTTTTTCCCTGCAAAGTCGTTTTGTACTGTAAGACTACTTCAATCAAAGGTTAAAAAAGCTGTAAAAGAGGGCTTCTTACATTTGGTAATGTTTATTTTTGCATTTTGTTTTGTTTGTTTGTTTTATTAGGCAACCTTTGTCTCTTGGAGGGAACATGGTAAGTTCAGATGAGAAGAATTTATTAAAATTATGTATGTGAATTTATACACAGAAATTATGTGTAAATTTTTATATAGTTAATAGTATGACTCCTTGTGATCTTTTCAAACATATTTATTATTTTTACCCACATCCCTCTTTCTTCTGTTCCCTAAAGATCCTTTCCTTTTCCCATTTCACCCATCAGTCAACTTACATGCCGCACAAGGACAATAATAATGGACATGTCAAAGTGGGCAGGGAGTAGTCCAGGAAACCTTAACCCTTCACAAAAAGCTATAGGCAACTGAGAAGAGCAGGAGCCCTGATTGATTGTTCAATGCCAAACGGTCAGCCTTTAAAACATACGTACAAGTAACATTATCCTTATATGTACCAGACAGGATAAAGATAGATAGATGATAGATAGATAGATAGATAGATAGATAGATAGATAGATAGATAGATAGATAGATAGATAGGCGTATGATATGTTAGTAATACATGCATCCAATTAGTGAAAAAAGAGAACATGAACATGAAGGACAGTGGGAAAAGGTAGATGGGAGAGTTTGGATGGAGGAAAGAGAATGGAAAACTTTTGTGATGAAAATATGATCTCAAAATAAAAAAAAAGAGAAACAATGGTGAATGTATCCTCTACCCACAATAGTCCCCCCTACTCTCATTCCACCTCATGCTTTCTGTGATCTTCTCTTTACCTCTTTAGGCCTTGGAATTAATCCCTACTTGCACAGCAACGAATCATAAGGCAGCCTTTCTTGGATGTAGCCTTATATCCTGTGTGAACTATTGCAAATTATCCTTTCATTAAATCCTAGGCGGTTACCATTGCTGTTCCAGTTTTATGGAGCCTAGTATGATATGAGTAGCTATTGTCAAATTTCTCTTAGATTATCGAAGCACGGGCTGGTGGGAGGATGAAACTGTATGATGCAAATAACATGATGCTGGAAGGTTGATTGAAAGGCCACTAGTTACACTGAAATGCATTGGTTTTAATGCTTTTGTACTATGGTTGTGGGGTAATTAGAAATAATCCTAATAGATGGACAAAAGATTTATAGTTAAGACATAGATATCAGGCAGCTAAAAGTGAGCATGTGCGACCCTCTTGTGTTTTATTTTGCAAGAATCCATTAGTAAATATTTACCCGAAAGCCTGACACATCATAATGGACTATAGAGATAAAACAAGAGAAAAAATGAGAATGGGAAGATTCATCTCATGGTCATAGATGGATCTCACGAAAGCTGGGAAAAGTTAAACAATAAATTCAAGTTACTAAATAATTATGAAAGGGCTGGTTACATTGCTTATTTTCATAATTATAACATTCTGTCCATATTCCATAAAAACATGAGATATGATTGAGTTTATTTAATATCCAAAGTCTTTGGAACAGTATTCTATGCATTGCTATGAAATAGTAAATATTTTAAAAGAAACAACTGTAAAAATTAAATCACGTTTTCTTAAAAGCACATTTGTCAAAAGTGAAATTAATGAATCAGTGAATGTATAAATGAATGCACTTGGTAGCAAGACTGTGTATTCAACAGTACTTTGTTGACTTAAAGCATTGATCAGTTCCTCTTATATATACAACTTAGGGGGAGTGACACATGCTAAGGAAAATAGATCCCATTATCTATTTTTTCCTTTTAATAAGGGTTTGAGACCTTATTGTCATCTTTGAAAATGAGCCTAGAATCATCGATTTTCCACTGTTTTTTTCAGGACTGAAATTGTCTTTCTGTTTTCATAAGTGATAAAAGCAATGGCTGTGTGACCCTGGAAATTGGCTGGGTCAGTCTTGACACTCTCTGGATTGAAGCCTGGTAAATGGTGACAAATCTCTAGAGGGCTCTGAGGTACAAATGGATTTTTCTTCGGGAAAAAGAAACAGTGCAGCAATAGCATTGCTTCTACCGTGTTGAACTTTCTGATCCTAAGCAGAGCTATTCTGGGCAGTTGAGATTCAGCCTCTAAGAGTCTTGCTCCTACTGGTAGTCTAATTTGTTGCTTAAAGGGAAAATCTAAGCCAGCCTTCACTTCACTGGAGGATGCTCTACTCCAGCAAGTTTAGCATTTACACTGCTAAGGTTTTTTTGTTCAGTGTTCTTACTTTATTTACCAGTCAAAATTTTATAAATGTGTTCAATGTAACATTACACAATATATATTCAGTGTATGCACAGGTTATATAAAGAGCCATTATAAGCATTGGGGATATAACAGTGAAGAAAATAGACAAAAATTCCTTCTATCTGTGAGTTTAGTTGAGTGAAGTTAGTAGGATGAGACTGAAATTATAAAAAAAACATGTAAATTATTTATAAAAAGGTGAACACTAGAATCGGAAATAAAACTGAGATACTGAAAGGAATGAAGGACACAAATCACTGTACTAGATTACCTAGAATGTGTGTCACAGAGAAGGAAATGATGTGGCTGAAGAGTTGAGGTTTTTGAGAAACAAGAGGTGATATCAAGTGGTAGGGCTTCTCCAAAGAGACTTTCTTCACATTATGTACTGAAAGGTTTAGAGACATCACTCAGGACTGCTTTTCTGGGGAGTACCACAGCTCCACTGATGGAACAGTTGCAGATCCTTTAGGCCCATAAATGCTACTAGTGTGTTGTTATTTACCCTTAGCAAGAGAAGGAACAATTAGAGAGTTCTGAGCAAACAGATGACATTGCTCAACATAACATTATAAAAGCTTGTGGTTGTCATGATAAGAAATGATGGAAGAAAGGTTAGGATAGCTCAAAGAAACAAAACAAAACAAAACGCAGAGGCTATTGACACAGCTCTGATGGAAAATAATGGCAGCCTGGAGCATATGAGCATTATGCCATTCATGAGAAATAATTTTATTATGAATATATTTTCCATTATTTTGCTTTCATCTGTGTGTGTGTTATGGGCGTTTGTATGTGACAACATGCTAGGAGTCTTCTTTGATTGCTCCTCCACTTTATTCTCAGTCTCTCGGTGAACCAAAACTCTTGCTGTTGTTCTGGTGATTTCCCTCTATCTTCTTTCTGAGGCTGGAAACATGAGCAAGCCAACATGCCCACATAGGATGCATGAAGGTTTCTGGTATCTAAAGCTAAGTCCTCTTATTTGGATGACAAGCTTTTTAAACTCTCAGACATCTCTCCAGCCTCATTTTGAATATTTTAAAAGAGCTTGAATACAGTGAAGGAGAGAAAGACTATCTGGAAGGACTGAATGCTATCAAGTCAGAAAAGGAGGTGTAAAGCTGAGCAGCTTAGGAGTAGAGAGATAATGAAGGGCATTCTCTTTGTGAACAGACATGTAATAGCATGTGACAGGTAAGGGTATTAATAACAACTTATTATTTACAAAAGCAAACTTAGCTAGAATTAAGTAAGGTTACAAGATAATCTTTTTTAAAATGTGTGTTATTCCCATTTGTGTGTGTGTGGGGGGG
This sequence comes from Pachyuromys duprasi, assembly GCA_028658305.1. Taxonomy (NCBI): domain Eukaryota; kingdom Metazoa; phylum Chordata; class Mammalia; order Rodentia; family Muridae; genus Pachyuromys; species Pachyuromys duprasi. Next base: position 1,357 of record JAQQSO010002100.1, on the reverse strand, counting down.
GGGTATCACCTTCAGGTATGTCTGTGGGGCATGATCATGATTAGTGCCTGAAAAGGCCTGAGGATAGTTTAGCAACCATTTGTGTGCTAAAATTGAACCTGGTCTTTGGAAGACCAGCCAGGACTCTCAGCTACAAAGCCATCTTTCTATCGCTAAGATAAAGATTTAATTTAAAGCCATGTGATGTTTGATATAAAACAAATAAATGCAGCATGTATAAGCAGAGAAAAGAAGATGTATGAAAACAGAAGCCTGGGAGGTTGACCTTAAGAGGTGAGGAGAAGAACCAAGCACATGTAGTGAGGAAGAGCAGAGCACAAGAAGTGCAAGCCATATCAGGGACCCATAATGTAATGGCTGCTAATTAAAGACTGAGAGACCTTTTGGGGTATTTGGGTTTGTTTTGTGGCTGTATTTGTTAGTATCATTCAAGTTTTGTTTTTCGTTATATTTGTTGAAAGACAAATTCCATTTTTTTAAATTTACTGAATTACCTTGAAATCAGCTTTTAAAAACAGAAATGGGAATAATAGCTTTATCCTGGGAACCTCTATGAAAATTCCTCATAACACCTTCCAGGTCAAAGCCTTTTCTTTGTGAACAGCTAATTAACTAATATTTTTGAAGAAAGCAATACTGCTGATAGCAAATACCATTGTGATTTAATGATGCAAAATAAGGACTATAATTACTAGGGTTTTATATTGGATGTCAATCAACAACCTAGCCAAGAATAGTTGCTCACCAGAATAACTTAAAGATATGATAAGAAGAACTAAGGTAGAGCGTGAGTATAGCAACAAATTAAAAAATTTAAATTTGATATTTACTCTAGAAATGATTCTGTAGATTGGGTGAAAGCTATAGAAACAGAAAAGTATTCAAGGAAACAGAAATTAACAGCGTATTTTTATATGAGAAATAATTTGGAAGAGAGGCAATAATCTAGACTGATAGGAATAGTCAAGGGGAAAGGGACTAGTGTGGTTATAGAATCAGTGTGGTGTTTTGAATGAAGTGTCTCCCATAGACTCTTAGAGAATGGTTTATTTGAAAGGAGTAGGACCTGTAGCTTTTTTTGGAATAGGTGTGGCCCTATGGGAGAATGTGTGTCATTGGGGATGGGATTTGGGGTTTAAAAAAAACCCAAGCCGGAGCTGATCCAAGATGGCTGCCACGAGAGAACACTGTGTCTGAGGAGTAGGAGAGCAGAAACAATGCAGCGACCAGGAGACTGAACTCTGGGACCTAAAACGCCAGCATTGTGAGTGCCAGGTGAGCGGAACTCCTACGGTGAGAAAATCAAGTGGGAAAACCCTAGGGACACCCAGTTATTACCTGGAGAAATTTCCCTGTG
>JAQQSO010002099.1:0-14679 GCA_028658305.1 Pachyuromys duprasi | reverse complement strand
TGTGTGTGTGTGTGTGTGTGTGAACAAAGCCATGGAGAATAATATTAAACTGTGAAAAATATCAAACTATTTCATAATGAATTGATAAGGACTGGTAAAAGACGTGTAATTGACATCAACACTCATACATTTTCAAGACTATGCACTTCAAGTCATATCTGGGAGATGATTATAATTTGTTTTTATTAATTACACTTTATTTACTTTGTATCCTCCCTGTAGCTCCTTCTTCCCTCCCCTCCCAATCTATCCCTTTCTCCCCCAGAGAGAAAATCACTTTTACCAACTACCAGAATATCCACACATGGAAATGTGAAAAACAATGGCTTAACATAATTTTTGAAGGATAAAATTTCATTAGGCATCTGAAAGAGAACATATGTCTTTTGCAACCAGTTTTAGAGTGCTAATACAGATAGGGTACATTTTATAATTTAATAATAATTTTAATAGGTGTTTTTGTTTCCACATACAAACAAATGAAGAATGATTCATAGGGTCACTGTCAGATGGTTAACTTAGATTCCCCACAGGAAAATAATATTGTTAAAAGCAAGCTCTCTGGGGTTTTCAGAGACATATTGAGGGGTTTGAGGAAGATTCTTAAGCAGGAAGAGGAAACCACAAATTACAGCATCAGCCAGCCCTCAGCATGATTTGTAGCATCTGCACATTAGGAACAGCCCTGAGCTTCCTGAGGTCTGAGGTGCCATGTGATTGTTGAGAATGCTTTATAGAGAAGTGATGTTTAAACTCACACCATGTCCCATGCCTATCATATATAGAAGATTCCCGAGATACTTATACATGTATACATACACATGTACACATAGAAGAAGGTGGATTTGTAGTTGATTTTTAATATTTATTATTGATTTAACTTTTAGTTAAACACTGGTTATTCCTAAACCAGCTGTACCCTCAAATCACCACACAGAGATTATGATTTATTTAATTAACCTAAAGCACAATGCTGGGCAACAATTACGCCATCCTAAACTTCCCAGCCCACATCGTTTCCTCCCATTCAGATTTACCACGTTATATTTGCTTTTAGTCATATCTTAGGTCTGGTCCATCTCTCTTCATGCTTCCAAGCCCTGTTCTGCAGATCTCTGCTCTCTGACTCCTTCCTCTTGCTTCTTTATCCTTAACTCTGCACCAGGATGTCCCATCCTATCCTCTCCATTGCTCAGCATTGGCTGGTTGTTTTATTGACAATATAGAGAACAACTGGTGGCATGTTGACCAAACTTGAGACAGGTGACAGTTAGAAGAAACATCACAATGCCATGTCTAGATTGAAACCAGATAGTGGTGTAGAGAAATCAGCATTTGAATGAACAAGGTAAATTGTATGCATTTCACAAGGACATTATACAGACAGACATCGAGTTGTCATGAGACAGGAGGGCATTCCAAACTAATCACATCATTTTAGGAAATAAAAACCCTAGATGTTGGCTCATGGCTATTCTATGCCTAAATGTTGAAGAGTATTGTCCATGTTGTAGGGTTCCCTCTAGATGTGTAACCCAGATGCTACTGCTGAAGGCACCAAGTACCTGAGTCATAGAACATGGATGTATCAGCCTAGTACCAATCTGGAAACTTTATCTATACTGGCAGATTTCACAGTTTTGGGAGTTACTTGCTAGATACCAGAGGAGAGAAAGTAATTATTATCCATACTTACCTGTTGGTCCTATGACCTGGCAAGATATTATTCCAATCACAAATGGATATTGAAAGTGAAACACACACACACATAGACACACAAACACTCACACACACTTTCATATAATGATACATAAAAACATGTTTAAGTGTTATTTTCTAAGTGATAGAACAGAAGATACAATTGTATTCTGGATACCATGTTATCATAGAAAACTGTGTAGTCAGTCATTAACTGTATGTAATGTATTATAAAATATTACAGTAAACAGTAATTTGCTAAACAATACCTCCTACCACAAACACAAGTTAAAATTTTGATAAACTCTGATCACAGTTTTCTCTAGTGAACTGTGACTCAAGTCACTGAAGTTCATTTGAAATACCATTGTAACCATGTCATCCCATTGGCATATGAAAGGCCAAAAAAATTAAAAATCAGTGGGTATTGTTTTAAAGTATAAAGCATATGACTGAACAAAGGCCAGCCAAATGGAGGTATGTCCAGCCACCTGGGAAAAGAAACTATCTTTAATGCATTCTTTCCTTAACCACTAGAGATACAGTTGCTAGGAAACCAGCCCAGATGGCCAAGCCAGAACCACATATGGTCATGGCACCTAAAGTAAACCAATCATTTCAAATTTTAATTTCCCTTACCCAATCATGTAATGCCAAAGCATGTAAGTCTCTGCTTGCAGTTTTTCCCTTTAAAAACCTTGTTCCCCTAGACCACTGGGCTACATTCCTCCGCTGCTTCTGCAGAAAGTTTGTGGCCCATGTTTGGGCACTTATACAATAAAAATATCCTCATGAATTTACAGTGGAGTTTATTCCTGGTCTTTTGGGGTCTCTCGACATGGGCACAGCACATTCAGACTTTATTTCACAAAATATTTTCTAATACATTGGAAATTATTTTACAATTTAAATTGTGGTATTCTAATTTCTAACACCAGCTTATGATATAAAGTAAGTACGAAAATGTTTCATGTTTGAGATCACTGTACAATGATTTTATATGACATGACTCTCCTCTGAACTGAGCTTTATTGTCTGAAGGCCACACATTGCCTTTGGGACTCTTTAATTTAGAAACTGACATTCAGGCTATTAACCACTTCCGCAGACTTACTCCAAAGTAGAAATGTTAATTAAATACTTCCTGGAGAGACAGCAGATTCAGAACTGAACATTGTCTGTACATGTTTAGGGCATATCATGGGGTTTGTTAATTTATTAACACTTAGATCAAGACCAACCTCATAGTCAGTTTCCAGTGCTCAAAACTTCTGAAACCTACAGCTTCTATCTATAAAATTCAGAGCCAAGAACTGCCTTCTTGGAAATACTAGAATAAATCCCAGTTCTTAGGAATGGTAGAATAAATCAACATAAAACTATGCACAAATGGGTTGAATGAATAGGCAAGTGTCCTATGAAAGATTTGTGCTTGTAACAATCAAATTCATCCATATCCATAAGTGAGACAAATCTGCACTAGAAATCTCAAACTGCAGACACTGGCATCCTTAAACAGGTATTTGCAAGACTTGATTAATCTGACAGTGTGGTGACTGCTCTCTGTATGAGAGCTACAGGTGAGAGAAGTGTTCTCACAGATGGAGAGTGCCCTGGTCATCAAGCCAGGGTCCTCATCCCAGGAAAGCAGAGAGGCCACTTCCTACCCCAGTCATTGGATGAGATGTGATTTGTCCATGCTGGCTTCCTTCCACAGCTGAACTGAAGCAGGATGTGCTCACTGTACATTAAATTCAGATTTATTTCTATGGGTTCTATGGCAAGAGTCCTAAGACTGTAGTATCTCTGTGCTGAGTTAACATCCTGGAGCTTCTCAATCAATGAGTTAAGCTCTGCACTTACACTGGAGCAGAGCAAGACTGGGAGGCTGAAGTCCATGGTACACCTGCTCCTCAAGGACTGCTTCATCACCTGCAGGTACTTCCCTGAGGATGAAACAAAATAGCATAGAAACATTCAACTCTCTCTGCCCTCCCCTGCATCAGACATTCTTCCCTAACCAATGTCCTCCTCTCTCCCTTTCATTTACTTTCAGGGATGCATATTTTTCTTCAGAAGACACACATTTGTATAGTTTTGCCTTTTGACTTTCAGAAGATCCTAACAACAGGTAATTAGCATAGTAACTGAGAACCATGTTCTATTGGTGCACATGGTATAAGCAGGGGGAATGGTCAGATAAGGGCCCTGAGTCTGGGATTTCACCAAATGTTCCTCATCCACATCTGATCGAGAACGTGGAGTATTAAGTTGGGTTACTATTTCTGTAATGAAACACCGTGGCCAATGTACCTTGTGGAAAACGTGTTTATTTGGTTTACATTTCCACATTGCTGTTCATCAGAAAAGGAAGTCAGGACAGGATCTCTCTCAGGGCAGGAACCTAGAGGTTGGAACTGATGCAGTACGATCAGCATAAAAGTTGAGACTGTGTTCCACATGTGTGCTCTTTATTGAACCCACAGAAGAACATGTGAGCCTAATGTGGGCTGCACTGCAATGTAGCATCCATTTTCCTGGTCAATGTGTTCCTGGATGTTGTGCACAGTTTCCATATTTGGTGGACAGTATACTGAACATGGTGTTTTTAAGAGCATGTAGAAAATCCAGTTTAATTTTGCAGCCGGTGATAACAGAGTTTACTAACAACGTGTGTCTAATTCCTCACTAGATACATTTATCCTAACACTTGCTGGGTAACACTGGGTGTGCATAGAACATGAAGGAACGATAAAATATCTGATTTTAGTTCTTTACTCACAAACCTGAAGTAATCAGTCTCTTGCACTGTTCACAGAGGTTGAATATACATTTTTATAGACTCTTGTTTCATGTGATTCTTCCCCTGTTTGTTGTGAATAGTGACCTGGAGGAGACTGAAATGAGCACTGGGAAACTGCAGTGAAGTAAACATTACTGATAAACAAATATTTTAGAACTCCTTTGTCCAGTGAATGAGCCTAGGACAGGACAGATTCCAGAAAGGGAGATGGAGGCTTTGATGAGGGCCTTCATCTTGTAGACATTCAGCCCTATCTCTTTTGGAAACAGGGATTCAGCAGCATCTGACTCCTCTCTTCCTTTGTTCCTGTGCTCTCAGCTTCCACAGGCTCCTCCCTCTGCACTGCTCTGCAAGGATGCACATCTCTTTCACAAATGTACAGAAACTATGAGAAAGTTGGTATTTGTCTTTCAGAAGCCATCCATTACCAAGAATTGTAGAGCCTGTTAACTAACGACTGTTGGAAGTTGAGGAGAAATCACAGAAATTGGCAGTGTCGGGTACCTTCTTTTCTGGATCGGTTTCCAATTACCAGAATTCATTTGTGCACTTGTGGCTGGGAAGCTGTTGTGACCAAGTTGTTAAAGCCTCATATCCCTCTCAGGAGCATTGTCCTCACACGTGAGGATAGACCTGATGAATGTAGAGCATGACAGAATGTTTACCTTGTAGAAGCAGATGTGATTCCTGCTTGTATCTCACAGATCTCTGTCTAATGGAATATTCTATGAATACAGACCTTTCTCCTTCCTTTTCCCCACGTTTCATGATACCACTGTGTTGCAGCCAAAGCCATGCCATCACCATAGACCACACAACTGTGCTACAATGTAACAATTTTGTATCATTCCCCAGGTGGCATCACACTTTGATTGAACAATCACCAGCTCTGTCTTCCAGTGCCCACCTACTCTTCAATAGTGACACCAAACATGTGGTCTCAGAATGCCTTTGAAAGGAATGCTCTATTCTGGTCCCAAGTGCTACATGTAAGCAATTCTGAGCTTCACATAAAGAACTCAATCAGAATGTGTCAAGGATCCTTTATAACATGTTTCTGGGAATGGATTGATAATAAGATCCTTAGAAGCCTCAGAGGGGAAATGGGGGTTATGTGTTAAAATTTCATTTGGACATTAAATTGTGAGAACTGTATAACTGAACCATAAAAAATAGAGATAAATAAAGGAAAATGGTCCCCTGTGGAGTGGGTGAGGAGCTGTCTGCAGCTAACTGCAGCTCAGTGGCTGCAGTCACCAGCTTCACTGGCCTCATGTCTCAGTGCTGGAGCCTCACACACATGTATTCCCAGAACCACAGCTGCTCAGTGCTGGGTTTGTTGTGTATGTTCTGTGAGGATGATGGAGAGACTGAAGGTCTTCTGGGTTCATGGGTCACGGGCCTGCCTGATTTCCGTATTGGCTCTAACTTGAACCTCACATAGTGCTCTCACCAGGGATTCTTACTGAGTATCTGCCTTGAGATTGGGGTCAACTGTCTAAAGGGTCCTTTGGTTCTTGGGGATTTGATTGTGGTTCAGATACAGAATCACTGCTGCCCAGTGTGATGCTCTGCATTTTGTTCAAATCAGAGTTTACTTTATATTAGTAAACCATCTATAATCTGGCTGTGGAGATATTTCTGTGTTTCAAGGTCTTACAACACAAAGGCAAAGACATGAGATTAGTTCTCCAAAACGTCAAAAAGTAGTAGGTGCGGGAGCCAACCATTAAGCCCACCTCTAGGATATGGAGACAGTGTGATCCCTTGGAACTCACTGGTCAACCAGTCTAGGCAGATGCTGAGATCCAGGCTCAGTTATGAAATTTATTTCAGAATTATCCTGTAGATTGATAGAGGAAGACATCTCATGTTAACAGTCAAGTACATGCACACAAAGAAAGACTCACACACTCACAAATGGAGACTGAAAAATATAGAGACATAAAGAAACAGAGACAGAGACAGAGGATAGTAATACAGAGTGAGAAGAAAAACTTTAATAAATAAACATTAAACACATGTCACACAGGAAAACAGAAAGTGTGTGCACACTTGGGCACTTCCAGTTTTACTACACACTATCCTGTATGGAGGCAGCCCAAATTCAGTGTTATCCAGCCCTCCATGTCCTCCAGGACTCTCTGATCAGGTTTTAACTCTTGTCACCCAGAGCTCTGTGTGCTCTCATCGCCCCCTGCTGGTCATGAGCGCCCTGCAGGGAGGTTTGTGTCTGAGCTCTCAGTAACATTCACTCACTGTGTCTCTTGCACAGTAGTAAGTGGCAGTGTCCTCAGACCTCAGACTGTTCATTTGCAGGTACAGGGTGTTTTTGTCATTGTCTCTGGAGATGGTGAATCGGCCCTTCACGGCGTCAGTATAATAGGTGCTACCACCACTACTAATGGCTGCGACCCACTCCAGCCCCTTCCCTGGAGCCTGGCGGACCCAGCTCATCCAGTAGCTACTAAAGGTGAATCCAGAGGCCACACAGGAGAGTTTCACAGACTTTCCAGGCTGCACCAACCCTCCTCCAGACTCCACCAACTGTACATCACATTGGATACCTGCAAACACAGACAAGGCTGGTCAGAACACTATCCACACACACACACACACACACGCGCGCGCGCGCAAACACACACAGACACACACACTCAATTTTTTTCTTTATCATGTGCATGTAACACATAGAGTCTCTTCTCCAAAAATTACCTCTTAAAATAAAGACAAGGAAAACCAAGCTGAGCCCCAAGTCCATCGTGTGTGGTTTGTGGTCAAGGCTGATCCCTAATGGAAGAAGACCTGGGAATCCAGGGCTGGGCTCCTCTGCCAGAGCTGCAGGGTCAGGGCAGGGCTGGTTTTTAAGGGCACAGAGAAGCCTTATTTGCATGTCTTTCTTCTGTAGCTGCTGTTGAGTTGCACACTCAGCAGAAGGCAGTGCTCAGAGTAGATATAATACACTGATGTCAGTTACAGGGTTTTATGTAAGTTATAGTAGTTTCTTCTTCACCTTTTAAAGGAATCTTTTTACTTCATTTATTTCCCTTTTATTCATATGCTCAGAACATGCTTTTCTTTCCATACTTACAGTCTCCTTAGAATAATTGTATTATTAAATTGTGACACACATAATTGTGTGAAGGCATCTGGTAATGGAATTTTGCCTCCTGACCTTGGCAGATATGGGTGTAATCTAAAATTCAGTTTCTCAGAAACTGAACTTGGCAGCTTTTTGGGAGATGATTTTGGCAGCTTCTCCAGTGGGGAGCTCTGCTTCTGAGAACCAGATAGCAAATGTTGTGTAACTTTGAGTGAATCCTCTGATGCTTTGACAATTAAAGCAGATGAGCTGTTACCGTGAGAAAGTTGCTTGTGGTTTTTTTGCTTTAAAAAGCTGCTTGAGTGCCTAATAAATGAGTGTTGATCAGAAATCTTTCTTGATTCCCTTCTTTGCTTCTCTGCCCCTATTATTACCACTCTCTTTCAGGTAGATCCTGTGCAACTTACATGCAGAATGGGCCAATTGTGTTACTATCGATGAGTTTATTTTCTCACACTGTCTGGGCTGGACATGGTTTTTCCCTGATGTGGATGATGGTCAGGGTTACTCCTGCAAGGTGATGTTAGCAGAACTCAGTAAATGTAACAAGAACACTAGGAAATTATCTGAATTTTATTTATTAGTGTTAGTAATGTCCTCAATCCTAATAGTGGCTTGCATATGAAACATTCCATGTCCCTGTCTGTCTACACTCAGAGTTTTGCTATGTAGACACACTTGTATTTGCAGCAAACTCACTTCTTTTTCATCCTGCAATCTCTCTGCTGTTTTTTTTAAGTCCTCCCTCTACCATTTTCTTTTTGCATCTTTACTCTAGGCAACATGTGAATGAATGTCTTTGTTGTGTTAGACTAGTAATCTCCCCCATTTAATACAATTATTATAATCAGGGCTTTTAATTAATTTTTAGGATAATTTTTTTTCTTATTAAACCCCTTCTCTTGTTTTCCCTCCAATTTCCTTGTTTCTCTCACCACATATCACCTTTGATTTCACATTCTGAATATTCCCTTTTTCTTGGTCCTTCTTATCCCACACTTATGATGGGATAAGAACCTTTGAACCTTCCCCTTCAAAGGTTCCCATTCTAGTTCCAAAAGCTACAAAATAGAGGTCAGAACACCTGACACAGAGAATGTAGGCTCTGCATAAGACAGAAACAGGCAGTGTTTGTGTTTTCAAGTCCTTGTTATATTGTTTGACATAACATTTTCCAGTTCCACTCATGTTCCTCCATATTACATAGAAAATTGGACAAAAGGAGGTGGAGAGTGTGTAAGAGGTGGAGCATGGGAAAGAGTGCTGAGAGATAATGTCTTGTGGACATGACATGGCTATCACATTCCTAAGGTTGGATGTTGTTTTGTGTGTAAACTTACCTGAGACCAAGCCAACCAAATTCATTGTATAGATCCTGTAAATTATTTCCAGGCTTTATGTATTAGTGAGTAATTCTTGGATGGATCTCATTTATAGAGAATAGACTTCATCTATTTGAAAATGTGGTCCCTGGTAGATGTTCTATTCTGTAATCTTTGCCTCTCCTGATTTGTGTCTCCCTGATGACTAAGGAATTTAAACACTTTATTGAGTGCATCTTGACCATTAGAGATTCATCTGTTGAGAAGTCTGTGTTCAGTTCTGTATCCCACTTTAATTGGATTATTTGGTTTGTTGGTGTTTAATTTCTGGAGATCTTTAAATAATTTGGTTTTTTACTCTCTGTTGGATGGAGGGTTGGTGAAGTTCTTTTCCCATTGTGCTGGCTGCCTTCTTTTCCTGTTTATAGTGTCTTTGCCTTGCAAAAGCTTTTCATAACCTCCAGGTCCTGCTCACTAACTGTTGATCTAGATGCCAGAGCTGTTGGTGTTCTATTCTGAAAGTATCCTCCTGTAGCAATTTATACTTGGCTATTTCCCATTTTCTCTGATACAAGTATTACTGCCTCCAGTTTTCTGTTGAGGTCTTTGATCCACTTGGACATGAATTTTGTGCATGCTGATAAATGTGGATTTGCATTCTTCTACATAGAGACATCAGGTTAGACCAGCACCAGTTGTTGAAGATGTTTCTTTTCCCCAGTATGATTTTGACTTCATGGTAAGGAATCAAGTCTCCATATGTATGTGGGTTTATATCAGGGTGTTTGATTTGTTTCCATTGATCAACCACTCTCTGTCTAGGCCAGCACCCTGTAGTTTGCATCACTATTGCTCTGTTGTACAGCTTGATGTCAGGGGTGCTGATACCTCCAGAAGTCCTTTTATTTTATGGTTTTGTTTTAACATCCTGTTTTTGTTTTTAATTTTTCCGTATGAAGTTGATGCTTGCTCTTTTAATGTCTGTAAGAATTGTGTTAGGAAATTGATAAGAATTGCATTGAATTGCTTTTGGTAATATTGCCGTTTTTATTATGTTAATCCCTCTGATCATGGGAGAGCTTTTCAACTTCTGACATCTTCTTCAATTTTTTTTTTTATTTCAAGACTGGAAGGTTTTGTCATACTGAGCGTTTGCTAGCTTAGTTTGATTTACTCCAAGATATGTTATATTATTTGTGGCTACTGTGAAGAATGTTCTTTCCATAATTACTTTCTCAGACAGTTTATCATTTATATAAAGAAGTCAACTGATACTTTAAGTTTGAATTCAGATACTTTTCTGAATGTGTTTTTCAGGTGTAGGTGTTTTCTCTTAGAAATTTGGGGGTCACTTATATATACTATCATATCTGTGAATAGTGATATTTTGAATTCTTCCTCTCTAATTTGTATCCTCTTGATCTGCTATAGTTGTCTTACTGCTTTAGCTCAAATTTCAAGTACTGTCTTGAATACAAATGGAGAGAATGGACAGCCTTATCTTGTCCTTGTTTTTAGTGGAATTACTTTAAGCTTCTCTCCAATTTTCTGATATTGGCTATGGTCTTGCTGTTTGTGTTTAGGTAAGTGCCCTGTATCCCTGATCTCTAATGCTTTATACATAAAGGGGTGTTGGATTTTCTCAAAGACTTTTTTCATCATCTGTGGAGATGATTATACAGATTGTTTTATTTCTGTTTGTTTATATGGTGGGTTATACTAATTGATTTTCATATGTTGAACCATCCTTGCATCTTTGAGATGAAACCTACTTTATCATGTTGGATGGCATTTTTGATGTATTCTTGGATTCAGTTTCTGAGTATATTTTCTTTTTCTTTCTTTTCTTTCCTCCTTTCTTCCTTCTTCTTTACTATTATTTACATTTTTTCGCCTTGTACCTGAGGTGTAGCCACCTCCCTCATCTCCTCCAATTCCCACTCTTCCTCAATATTCCTCCCAAATCCCTCCTCCGAGTCAAGTCCAGTGGTAGGGGAAGTCCTCCTCTCCTACTGTTTAAAACCGTAGCCCATCAGGTTCCATCTGGAATGTCTGATCCTCATCATCTGTGGGCTGACTAGGTCACAACAATAGGGAGGAGTGATCAAGGAGCATGCCACCGAGTTCATGTCAGAGACTCTCTGTTCTCCCCTTATTATGGGAGACAGAGCTGTATATGGGTTATATCTGAGCAGGGGGGTCTAGGTGATTTCTATCCATTGTCTTTGGTTGATGCATCAGTCTCTGCAATACTTCAGGGCCCAAGGATTTTTGTTGTTGTTTGTTCGTTTTATGTTTTGTTGGTCTCCTTGTGTGGCTTCTGTCCTCTCTGGGTGCTTCTATATCCCCCTTCTTCCATAAGACTCCCTGTGCTCTAAACAATGTTTGACTGTAATCCTCACTATCAGTTTCTATCCCCCTTTGCAGGGAGTCTTTTAGAGGACACCTGTGGTAGGCTCCTATCCTGTTCCCTTTCTTCTACTGCTTCTGGTGTCTCTTCTGTTTTCTCTTCTGAATGAGAATGAAGCATCTTCCCTAGGGTCCTCTTTGTTTTTTAGCTTCTTTAAGTCTGTAAATTTTAGTATGTTTATCCAATATTATATTGCTAACATCCACTTACAAGTGAGTATATTCCATTCATGTCTTTCTGCTTCGTGGCTACTTCACTTTGAAGATCATTTCTAGTTTCATCCACTTGCCTGCAAATATCGTGGTTTCTTTGTTTTTAATAGCTGAGTAGTATTCCATTGTGTCCCACAGTTTCTTTATCCACTCTTTGGTTGAGGGACATCTAGGTTGTTTCCAGATTCTGGCTACTATGAATAAAGCTTCTATGAACATATTTGAGCCAATGTCCTTGTATGGTTGAGCAGATTTTGTTTATATGCCCAGGGGTAGTATATCTGGGTATTGAGTTAGCACTATTTTCATTTTTCTGAGAAATTGTCAGATTTACAAAGAGGTTGTACAAGTTTACAGCCCCACTCACAGTGGAAGAATGTTCCCTTTTCTCCACATCCAATCCAGCATGTGTTGTCACTTGAGTTTTGGATCAGAGCCAATGTGATTCATGGTGGGTGGAATCACAGTGTTGTTTTGATTTGCACTTTCCTGATGTTTAAGGGTATTAAGCATTTCTTTCAGTGTTTATTCACCATTTGATATTCCTCTGTTGAGAATTCTCTGTTTAGTGCTTTACCCCATTTTAAAGTTGGATTACTTTGTTTGTTGGTGTTTAATTTCTTGAGTTCTTTATATATTCTGGATATTAGCTCTCTGACAGTTGTAGGTTGGTGGAGTTTTTTTTTTTTTTCTTTTTCTGAGCCTGCTGGCTGCAGTTTTGTTCTGTTGACCATTTCCTTTGCTTTACAAAAGCTTTTTAGTTTCATGAGGTCCCATTTATTGACTGTTGATCTTAGAGCCTGAGCTCTTTGTATTCTAATTAGGAAGTTGTCTCCTGAGCCAATGCATTCATGGCTCTTCCATACTTTTTCTTCTTACAGATTTAGTGTATCTGGTTTTATGTTGAGGGCTTTGATCCACTTGGACTTTAGTTTAGTGCAGGGAGATAAGTGTGCCTCTATTTGCATTTTTCTACATGTAGACATCCAGTTAGACCAGAGCCATTTGTTGGAGAATCTGTCTCTTTTCCCTTCTATGGTTTTGGCTTCTGTGTAAAAAAAAAATATATATATATATATATACATATATATACATATATACATATACATATACATGTACATATATAGATAGATATCCATAGGTTTATTTTGGGGTCCTTGATTAAATTCCATTGATCCTCCAATCTGTTCCTCTGCCAGTACCATGCAGTTTTTATTATTGTTGCTCTATAGTACAACCTGACATCTGGGATGGAAATACCTCCAGAAGATCTTTAATTATACAGGTTGGTTTTAGCTAGTCAGGTTATTTTTTTTCCATATGAAGATGAATGTTGTTCTTTCAATGTCCATAAAGAACTGTGTTTCCATTTTGATAGGAATTTCATTGAATTTAAACATAATATGACCATGTTTATTATTTTAATCCCTCAGATCCATGAACATAGACCTATTATTTTTTCATCCAAATCTTTCACTTGCTTGGTTATAATTACACAAAGGTACTTTTTGTTTTTTTGTGGCTATTGTAAATGGTGTTATTTCCCTAATTTTTTGTGTCATTTTTCTTTTATATCCAGGAAAACTCATGATTTTTGAGCTAATTTTGTATTCTACCACTTTTCTGAAGGTATTTATCAGCTGTATAAGTTCTCTTGTAGAACTTTTGGGGTCACTCATGTATACTACCACTTTATCTGTTAATAGTGATACTTTAATTTCTTCCTTCCTGATTTATATTCTCTTTATCTCCTCTATATCCTTATTTCCCTATCTAGGACTTCAAATTCTATGTTAAAGAGATACTGAGAGAGTGTGCAGCCTTGTCTTGTCCCTGATTGCAGTGAGATTGATTTAAGTTTCTTTTTATTTAGATGCATGTTGGCTACAGGCTTGCTGTATATTTTCTTTACTGTGTTTAGCTAAGTGCCCTGTATCCCTGATCTCTCCAAAATTTAACATGAATGGGTGCTGGATTTTGTTAAATACTTTTTAAGCATTTAAGAATTTGATCATGTTTTGTTGTTGTTGTTGTTTCTTTCAGTTTGTTTATATGGTGGATTACATCGATGGATTCCTGTATATTGATCCTCTTCTGCATTCCTGGAAGGACACCTACTTGGGTAGATGATATCTTCGATGTGTTCTTAGATTCAGATTGTGAGTAATTTATTGAGTATTTTTGCCACAATGTTCATAAGTGAGATCAGTCTGAGATTCTTTATTGAGTCTTTGTGTGATTTAGATAACAAGGTGACCATGCCCTCATAGAATGAGTTTGGCAATATTCCTTCTTTGTCTATTTTGTGAAAAAGATTGATGAGTACTGGAATTTGCTCTTCTTGAAGGTGTGGCAGACTTCTGCATTGAAACCATTTGGCCCTCAGCTTTTTAATTTTTTTTTTCCTTTCTTTCTTTATTTTTATTAATAGTTCCATTTTATTAACTCTGTATCCCAGCAGTATCCTGCTTGCTCATTCCCTCCCAATTGCACCCTCTCTCATCTCCTCCCTGCCCCATTCCAAGTCCACTGATAGGGGAGGACCTCCTCCCCTTTCATCTGACCCTGGTTCATCAGGTACCTTGAGGATTGGCTGCAAAGTTCTCCTCTGTGGCCTAGCTGGGCTGTTCCTCCCTTGCAGGGTGGTCAGGTCAAATAGCCTGCCATTGAGTTCATGTCAGAAATCGTCCCTCTTCCCCTTACTAGGGTACACACTTGGTTACTGAGCTACCGTGGGTTATATCAGAGCAGAGGTTCTAGGTTATATCCATACATGCGCCTTGATTGGAGAACAGTCTCATATAAGACCCCTGTGCCCAGATATATTTGGTCCTTGTGGAGCTCCTGTCCCCTCCATGTCATATTAACTCCCCCTTCTTTCATATGATTCCTTGCACTCTGCTGAAGGTTTGGTTATGAGTCTTATTATCAACTTTGATACACTGCTAGGTAGAGTCTTTCAGAGTCCCTCTGTGGTAGGCTCCTGTCCTGTTACTTGTTTTCTCCTATATCCAATGCCCATCCCTTTTGTCTTTCTAAGCAAGGATTGATCATCTTACCCTGGGTCTTCTTTCTTGTTTATCTTCTTTACGTGTATAGATTTCATTATGTTTATCATATCTTATAGGTCT